>VZTM01016017.1:275838-295914 GCA_013400555.1 Jacana jacana | reverse complement strand
TCGCCATGGCAACTGGAACACCGCGCCTGCGCCCATTGCGCCTCAGCGGGCATCGCCCCGCCCTCGCCGAGCAGCTTCCCCAGCCACGTCCACAGCCGCTTTCATAAGGCTGGCACCGGGAACGTACAGGTCAGACTCAGCAGGTGCCGGCTCTCTGGTGATCGGTGTAGTTCTGCCCTGAGAGGGTGGGAGGTACACCGGCTGGGGGACGGCAGCAGGCCTGGCTGGCACCGGTCAATTTCATCGCGGTCACAGCCTCGTGTCCCAATTTATATGAACTCTTTACAGCTGCTCTTTCTGATTAATAATGTTTTTGTATGTTTACCAGCTCAATAAAGAGGAGCCAGCAACCTCATCCGCAGGTGATGATTCCAGTATTTCAGAAAAAAAGGTAGCTTAGGCATGTTCTAGCAGCCAAGTCAGAGTTTGTAATCTACGCTTACCTTAAACCGCAGTGTCCCCTTTCAGTCCACAAAATTAGGATCTTGTTTCCGATTTAAAGCTCTAAAGACTTTGGTTTGCATACGCCTCTGCTGTGGTTGTATAGGGCCAAGAGCCTGGTGGTTTGCTGCTTCACAAAAGATGTCTTTGTATCAGGTTCTTATAATGGTGTCCTTTCCCTTCCCTCCTGTTAGTTAATTCTCCATTGAGTCTTAAATTATTTGCTTTGAATGAAACATTTATTTGGTTTTTTATGCACTCTTTTCCTGTTTGCCCACTAGATACTTTGTCAATATTCCACTGCAGTTCCACATCCCTGGAACACACAGCCCCTCTTCACTGCCAAGAGGTTGGGCCGACTGTTTGGCCTTTTTAGCTAAACCCTTAAGCAGAATCAGCCAGAAAATCATATGTATCAACAAAGCTTTTCATTGCCTTCCAATCCTATCTACCAAGGAGATAACCACTGACACACAGCGGGTACCTTTTATAACTTCATCCAGTCATTTTGCTGTGGCTGACTATGCAGAAGTGTTACCGATAGTAACATGAAATATTAAAGCTTGAAAGGGATTGGAAATTTAGTTGCTACATTGATGCAATTGTTCTTAGGACAAATCTCCAGGTAGGTGAGCTTAACAAGAAATATATTTTTAGTTAGATAGGCAAAGTTGAAAAATAAGCAACAGTATTAAAAATGCATGGTTTAAAATGTGAAAGCCATTTGTGGTATTTCACTTGCCATAAAACATGAATTTCACTGGCTCAATAATATAAAAAGGCCATCAAACCTACACAACCATTACAGCTGTGCCTAGACATCACCTAAAATTAGTGCCACAAGGTGGGAGACACTTCCTTACCATCATTAAGAGCCCTAAGGAATGCCCAGGTGGCCATACTTGGGAATTTTAGGATGGTCTGTTTGGTGCTTGGGCTGCAGATTCACAGGCACCCGAGCCCATCATTTCCCTACCAAAAGGGTTGCATCTCTCCTGCCTTCCAGAAGCATACAATTATCCTTCCTCTTGCTCACTGGACTTTTCACCGAGCTTCATTAGTAGAAAACCACCCAATTCTTTGGCCACTTGACTTGCAGCCTGTGCAAATTAAAGTTCATGGGAACATCTGACAAGGGCTGAACACAGAGTGCCAGGAGGGCATGGCCACAGAGCGGGCGGAAGGGAGAGGCAGAGGTGAGGTGTGAGGGATTTCCCCCTTGCAGTGGTGGAGTTTCTTAATCTGGCTTACCTTCTCATGGGAACTGCAGCTTTGGCAGCTTGGAGAAATATCATTACAGTTCCCGTAAGAAAAAAACCACACAAATGTTATCCTAAAGCCGATCATATGTGCTGATAACAAGCTGATCATCTGGAGCGGTTTTCCAGCAAGGTGAAAAACACAAAAAAAGGCCTGAATGCCTCTCTGATCTAATACTTCATTGCTATGCAGCAAATGGATATTCCTGATATTAAAGTAACTCTAGCTACTTGTGGTAAATTGTTGAGCTTATCATCATGAAGCAAAGGTTCCAGTATCACTTGCTAGTCTTTGACAACAGATTACACCTAGTAAAATAATTTAAGATGATGATTCAGGTATTGGAAACAGCAGAATATCACTAGAACCTAATTTTCATGCCAAGTAAAGTTACAAGAAGAAAGTTTCTGTTAAACAAACTATCTATGGTTCTACATGAACATCAATGTCCAGGGTGGTCAGAAACTATGAAAATGCTTGAGTCTTTCTCTTCCCTCTCTAAATTATTATTCAGAATAATAATTCCATAGTGATTTGAGAACAGAAATAACATTTACTTCTACAAAGGGAAAGTGATTGCTTGTATCCCACTCTTGGTTTCAACCTTGCTTCCTGAAAACTAGATTGGGCAAATAGTTCACATTACCAAACCTTGCCACTGTGACAAGGAACCACAGTTTATGCATCAAGACTGCCTATACAGAGGGATGCAAAAACCAGTTCACATTTCAGGTAATTGAAGCATTAGTGGAAGAGCAGAAGCATCCAATTTTGAGGAAAAGCAAAAGTATAAAATAATATCATTGTTATTCCTCTTCTCACCATTCTGCCCAACTCATCAAGCCAGCTCCACAGTCACTACACCCTCATTAATACAGGCAACTGCAAAGACAATGTAATTCTGTAAAATGCTAATGATCAAAACAACAATCCTGCAGGTTCAGGTACACAGGTATGGCCGTGGAAAGGCTGACAAGCAGACAAATGGCACATTATGACGACATGCTTCCTGGTAAAACCTTAATTCTGTCAGCTTTGAGCAATATATTCACAGATCTACATTTTGTTCAGTTGTGCGAATCAGCATGTCTCAACAGCCAAGTGCTCCTGACTAATTGCTCAAAAGTAATCCCTGATTGCCATCCAGAGTTTTTGAAAGACCGTTTTACATAGAAAATTATGTCAAGAAAGCAGTTTCACAGGTAAAAAACAGAGAAATAATTAAATTTTAGGTATGAATCAACAGCCCTGAGTCACTAACTATCCTCATTTGACAACTCTGAAATATTTGAACTTGCCAACTCTTCCATATGAAATAGTTGAAGTTTAGAAATTCAACTGTAATCTGATCAACTTCAACGTAAGAGCCCTCAGTTCAGCTTTACTAACACCAGCCAGATTTAATGAAAAGAATCAGCTAAGATTGCTTTCAGACGCAATGCCTAATTCCACACTCACATTCTGGAACATAAAAAAAGCATAAAAATAATCCTACTGAAAAAACATCCAACCCTTACTAAATTTAGGCACAAACTAAGGCTTAGACAATGTGCCTTAAAGCTTGTTGCTTTAGCTTACATTTCTAAAGGAAAGAATGTGCACCTTAACTTTACTTGCAACCTGGGGAAAAAAAGAAAATTTGTACCAAACATACTCAAGCTTAAGAAGTTTTCCCAAGTCTTCAGATTTTCCAGCATGGGGAAAAACAGTGCAGCAGGCATGGCAGCACAGAAGAAAGCAACTTGGCTCCACACTTGGCTCGGTGTCAGAGCTGAAGGAGCCCTGCCTACACTTGTCTACTGGCTATTTTTGTGCCTGCGTGTGTAGTTCAGTTTGACTAGAGGCTGTGAAATCTGAGACATCTTGAATTGCTTCAGTTCTCTTTCACAGTCGAGCATGTTCTCGTCTTTGCACTGCACTGTACCCACTGGTAGTCCCAGCCCAGAATTTGCAGATGTGGAGCCAGCTGCTTTCAAGGTCTGCGGCCTTGAGAAGGCGAGAATTTCTCTCTTGATTAGGGGAATGTGCAAGAACTCTATGAAACGCATTTATATTCAAATCCCCCCACCTTTTTGAATCTCCTCAACTGTTAGTTGGCAATCACGTCTGCTGCTTTTGAACACCCTTGGCTTCTGCACAAAGCCTTCATCTCTATGAAAGCTTCGGTTATTAACAGATTTAGTTGTTCATTTGGAGGCTGAAATTTTCAAAAGATCCTCCCAAGTTATACTTTTGTTACCAGAAACCAGTGAGACACTTCCTATTTTGCTACCCTCAAATCTAAGTATTTCCTCAATAGTAAATGCCACAGTGACCATTAACTAGTATTTCTCAAGAAAAAACCTAAATATTTTATAGTAGTGTAGTGCCATGAAAGTAACATGAAAGATGTCCATTCACCCTACAAGTTCAATTCACCAGCAGTGGAGAATACAGTAATATGTGATGTAATGAATTATCCCATTTCAGATTTAATTTATTTTCTTATTTATGGAATTATCTTCAACTGAACTCTAGTGCTAAAAGTAAATTGGTCAGATCCTGCTGCACGATATGTGAAAGGTAATATTAAAAAATTCCCTTGCTAAAAATAAACTTATGCTGGCAGTAAAAGATCAAAAGCATCTATGTAATTAAAAATTATTAAATTGAGAGTACATATGAAACAAACTCTGCATTGTGCTTTTAATTAAAAATATTACCCTGTAAATTAAAACTGAAGACTTAAAAATAACAATCAAGGTCAAGAGAATTATTGGACAAAAGTATCTTTCTACAACTTTGAAATGCCTGAGTTTTGATTGAAAACAGGAAATTCTATTGGAAAGGAATGAAAAAAGGCAAAACGGATCTAGACCCAAAAGTTGCTAAGTAGATGCATTACCTCTGAAAGAGAATAAAAAGGCTCCATTTCAAGTTATCTGCTCTCACCAGTGCACTGCCACAGGACTGTCCCTTAGAAATTAGTCTCAATGGGAGCAATGCTAGGGAAGACCTTAGCAACAGCTTTGGGAATTTTACTTGTGACTGTCCCCCCGCAGAGAGCTGCTTCCTCACAACAGCAGAGCAGGAGGACGGAAAACACACATAAACATTTTCTCCTTGCCCTAATTTTTCCTTTTTTTAAAAGTCAACAGAAAATTCTTTTTATCTGCTAAATCCAATGTTGGAGCTCACTAAAACTTACCTAGAGGGGTCTAGAAACAAGGCATGTGACATTGTCACTGTAAAAACAGTTTCAGTGAGCTTCTGCCTCGGGGAAATCAGAATATTTATTTCCTGTGAATGCTCCAGAAGAGTAAAACTTGTGAGGTTTCAGTGGTTTGAGTATCAAAACTGAAATTGGGAAGCTTTGCCTAGCTGAGATGGCTGCCTGGGGGGAAAGCTGTGAAAGCTGCTTGGACAGAAGTAACCAAAAAGCCGCACGCATTACTAACACAGCATGGCTTTAAGGCAAGTTGTCCCCACAGATTTGACATCGCTTTCAGAGTGGGGAGGAGAGGAAGTGAGATCTCGGTGAATGGCTTTCCTGTTGCGGCTGTGAACATCACACCTTTGCCACCGAGACCAGCTCATCCAGCAAAGAAACAACAAAGGAGGCCCTCATCAAGTACCTGGTGGCTGGATTTCTCCGTATTCTCCTTATGCAATTGTCCATAGGCGAAGAGCACGTGGTGAGGCTGAGACAGGTAAGTCTCACAGCTCTGCTGCTTGCCACCTTGATTGCAGTAGCCGTTGCCTGTATTCTTTCACCTCTACAAGTAGATAAAAATCTGTGGGTGCTGGAAGACACTGGGCTGACTGCATTAAAAAATTAACTGTTAGCATCACTGTAATCTCAAAAACATACTCGTGTCTGAATTACATACTGTAACTCCACATGGATTGCATCTCACCGTTTTAATAGTGTTTCAGTGCACTCGTTTGTAATTCGAAGAAGAAATAAATCCATAATCAGGAACACTGTTTGAAATTGGTATGTGGATTTCCTTCCCCACTGATTACCAAACAGCAGCTGACATTTCTTGTCATGTTTGAGAAGTGTTCTTGTTAGAACTTCTCTTGTTACCTGGAACTGGCTGACAGAGGGACTGTGGAACAGACTGGGACTCTTACAAAAAAACTATGGCTTAAAAAAAAACAAACAACCCACAACTCCCAGCATAGAAACAGTATTGAAACTGAAATCATCTGTATGATTTTTCCAAGCCATACTAAAAACATTTTAACTCACATACAACATGTAATAATATCTTTATTAAAGAGATTGCTTTATAAGAGGGCAAACACTTCTCTGAAAATTTTAACCTTTTGCATTCCAAGAGTCAGTATCAGTCCAAGATCATAAATCCTCCTGTACACTGGCAACTTCCCTACTTCGCTGGCAATTCTTTTCCAAAACTGTCACCACGTGTAGTGGAGAGCAGATGACACATGATTTATGCTCAATAATTTTTACATGTGCACCATTTTCAGCCTTAACTTTTGAGAAAGAGATAAATAACAATCAATATTTATGTACCCTTTATTTGCTTTCAGTGTAACATTCCATGCTAATTGCAGATGTAATATTCATGAGCGTAAATATAAGAATTAACTCTGGGTTGGTTTTCTTTTTTGTTTTTTTTACATGTGAATATTTTGGCTTACAAAATTAACAGCATACAGTAAATAATCCTCCCATACTTTGTACAAACTACATGATTTTGATATACAAGGATTCTGGTTTTATTACAGTGACAATATACAACCATGTCTATTTACAATGCAAAAAGTATATAAACCACATTTTAAACATTCTGCTACTGGCAGCCACTATTATTTAGGAGGTAGCTTTAATTAACAAAATGAACTGAAGCCATATTTCCCCATCATGTGTTCTATCAAATAATTTACAATACAAAGATAAAAATTCATTGTATGAACAGTATATACAGTTTAATTCTCAAAACAGCAATCTAGCTTTAAATCTTAATGTCTCCAGAATAACTGGGGTGGCAGTGGATTTGCTCTTGATTTAGCCTATTGTTAAAGAAATGTTACTTAAAAATTACTTAATCATGCATTCATTTCTATCGATCAGATTCCAAACTAAATGTAGATAAATGGATCACTGATCGTACTTAAATCATTTGGGTCTCAGGACTTGAATGGTTTAAAAATGCACTGATTTACATGAAAACCAGTGACTTTGCACAGTGTATTTCACTCTCAGTAAGGTAACTGGCAAAAATGCTTTTCTTTTATTGCAAAACCACTTTCCGTTTTCCCCTCCATCTGCTAAAATCTCAGTCTATTTGTAGGCATTATTGGAGTGCTGTAACATTTGACAGGCTGCAGAGCATTTGCCAGTCTCTGCAAAGACATGAGCTGCGTACATCGACAGCACTGCCAACACCCCTCCAACGCATCAATGCTCCTGCCAGTGTGACCCAACCACATAATACTGAAGAACGTTGCTGTGGTTCACCTGAAGTAATGCATCACCACTGGAAAAACGTGTTGAACCCTATTATTCCTGACAGCTGCAAATATCCTTAATTCCATAGTCTGTAGATACTGTGGATTAACAAGCACTTTATTGTAACAAAACCTTTTTTTAAAAATCAAACGTTAGCTTGAAATACAAAACAAACATGGTATTCCTATATTGCTGTCACAGTCATGTATGGGAGAATTAATCCCTTTTTTGGCCCTGCAGTAAAATTCATCCTGAGATTCAATGCTGAATACACTATACAAAGCGAGCAAGAGAGTTTTTTGCTTAATTATAGAAAAGTCACATTTAAAAATAATTTCTTTAATATTAAACAGTTGTCCTTTATATTGTGCTTTGGCAGAAAAACAAATTATCAACAGAACTTACATTGCCAACAGCAGAAGCAAAGTACAACTGCAGTACACCACGAAAACACGCTGTTAGCATGTAAAAAACTGTATAAAAGAAACCACTATTGTGTGGAAAGAGTAAAAATATTGGATAACAAATTTGGTTTACCAATTATTTACAGCCAGGGCAATTGATTTATTTCATTATTTTTAAATGTATGGCTCAAGAAGTTACTGCCCACTTTCCTTCTTTACAAATGACACTAAACGATGATTGCCAAAGTGCTTCCTGCTCAAAAGGTCAAAACAGGCAACAGTCTACGAAGCTTTATACCTCCTTATTAGAACAGCTGATGGCCACAAGCCCTTTCAGTCTTTAATTCTTGGTATGTTGTAGGCATAACGAACCAAAGGGAATCCTCGGCTTTGGTAGAAACACGCACGGCCGCAGGCCTGCACTTGGTCTGAGCTGTCTGAGACGAAGGAGTCGTCCTCGTCCGCATAGTCAGAGTGGGCTGACTGGGTGCCACAGTCCGACCAGTAGCCATCTGGCCTTTGGCAAGGCACCACTGCCAGCGCAGGGCAGCTATGTGACTTTATTAAATGTTTACAGGGCACGGGCTTGGACAGAAGGAGCGACTCGCAACACTCACACACGGCGATGTTACCCTGCAAGTGAGCGTACACGCCGCAGTCATAGTAAAAATCCTGTGTCACGCAGTCCCCTTGAGCGCTGACAGCAATTGCCACCGCCCCGTTCTTCCTGGTCAGATGGCGCCGGAGCAACTTCCAGTCTTCCTTGAACTTGGGGTTGAAGAATACGTACAGAACTGGATTCAGGCAAGCGGGTAACGGGAAAAATATCAAAGTAACAGACTTCATGATTTCAGGGCTGATAGAAATCGCAGTGATCAACGGTGCAAATGAGAAAAACGCAACAGGGCAGAAGAAGATGCAGTTCGTGAAGATTAGCCAAGCCACATGCTTAATCATGCTGGACTGCGAGTTTTCAGAGAGGTCCTCTTTTTCCAAATTGCAATACAGTTTAGTGTAGATGATAGCCATTAGCAAAAATGCTAATGAATTCAGGAGCACTAAGGTTACCGTGAAGCCTAATGAAGGTGTTTCTCCAGTGGGGAAGGGCAAGCAAAGAGGTGATGCCGAGTACTCCGCCTTATAAAAAAGTGGTAAGCATCCCGCTACCACAGCACACAGGAAAGCAAAAACTGCCGCAATTTGAAATTGTTTTTGGCAATTGCTTTTCCCTTTTTTAATTATCTCCTTTGCAGAGAAGCTCCGTTCAACAGCTGCCAACATCAGGAAAAAAATGGCACTTTCTGACGAAAAGACCGCAAGAAACCCCGCAACTCTGCAACCACTGCCAGTCTCCCACCATATGC
Organism: Jacana jacana; assembly: GCA_013400555.1. NCBI lineage: Eukaryota > Metazoa > Chordata > Aves > Charadriiformes > Jacanidae > Jacana > Jacana jacana. The sequence continues at coordinate 286,984 of VZTM01016017.1, read as the reverse complement.
CAAATTCAGCAAATTTTCCCCAAGAAACAGCATCCAGGAAAGTTAAAATACCAGTATAGACTCCCATAAATAAGTTAGAGACAGAAATCAGGCCTATAAACAGTTTGGAAGACGGCAATGGAGTACAGGATGCAAATATTGTTAACATGACAAGCAGGTTGAAGAACAAAGCAACCAAAAAAATAAACCAGACAGTAAGTCGAATCATCCAGCTTCCCAATAAATATTCACACGGCTTAAAAGCACCTAGGAAAAAAAACAAACAACAAAACAGAAGGACAACCAATTTAGGAAAAGAGAATAATCAGGGCTTAATAAGCAAGATTTTCAGAAGAAATTGCAAGAGCACTCCTCATTAGTTCATGAATAGAGTACACAGCTGAACTGCTAAATAGGTCAGTGGAAAGTAAACTATTCTGGTGAAGCTATTTACTAATTAATTATGCCTGAAATAATAGTTACTGTGATGAATGGTCACTTGAGAATACTTTGTATAAACAAGCTAGCTAAACAAACTTAATTACCTTTTTAGCTACTCAAAATAGATTTTATTAGTGCTACCTAAATACTTTTTATTTTCTTGAGATTTCATACTTAATTTTAAAAGTTGGTAAAAAAAATAAAAGCAAATGTTCACAACCAACTTATAAGGGGAAAGGATTTTTTTTTTTTTTTTTTTTTTAAAGTAACATGTTTTCTCAAAAACTGATCAACAAACATGCCTTCCGGAGTAACTTTTGGTCACAAGGAAACATCTGTAAAACAGCTGACAAATTCCAACTTAACAGCTTTAATAGGGACAGGAATTCACCGCAAGTCCTCTCCCCAGTGCTCGTCACTGAAAGGCACTGTAAGTATAGAAACTCAGATAGGGAAAATGAATCTTTTCTTCTTCTTTTGTCACTTAAAAAAGCTTATATAATAAAAAAAATACGTCCAACAAGCAAAGTAGTATGAGGCAAGACAAGGAAAAAAGGTCACTACTACTGCTTACCCTTCTAATCCTTCTAATTGCTATTTATTCCATGGGAAAATCCTACTGATTTTAAGTTTCAATTAGAGGAGTTTAACCTCTCCTACATCTCCATTAGGCACCGCTAATTGTCTGGGGATCTCTCCCTGCAGTCAGGCACTCAGGGAGTTGAAGGCAAAGAAAAATGCCGAAACTGAGCTGCCACCTCAGGCAGGAGCATCCAGTCCCCGGTTCTGGGTGGCTTATGCCCTCCCTGTAGGCAGGTGGAAAGGCAAGTAGGATCCATCATTAATGCCACTGGAAGAGCAACTGCACAGAATGACAAAATGTCAGTGCAGGAATCTCCCAAGGCTTAAAAGGGCTTCCAAAAACTACCAAACTGACAGGTCAAAAAGAGAATCTGTTTGTTTATACAGCCAAGCTTCACTTCTGGGCAAGAAATAGTAGTGCTAACTGGATTATCAAATCAGTAAAATACACACACACCCTTTTATTTTGCAGCTATTCCTGAGTAAGACATCCTTGCTGGAATAATTATTTTTACAGTACATTCACATGATGCATCAATACTTGCTAAGCTGAATCTACTTAAAAATAGAAACAACTTCCTACTTAGGAAAGTTAAAAATGTCAATGCTGTGCTTCCAAAATCAATTTGAATTCTGTGTTCTAGTGGATGTAGAGCAAGGTATCTCTAGACAAACAGCAAACCCCACCACACTACCCTGTTTTTCTCCTAAGGCCTAACTATTTTCAGAGTTAAAAGATACACTCCTCTCACTAATATTCCCAGCCCACCAGGGGAAATCCATGCTCAGAAGGATGAGTTTTGCAGCTTTCCACTGTTCTGCGATCCATTCCTGCCCTTAGGCAAATCAGAAAGTGGATCTACAAGATGAGCAATGATTCAGAAGTTATACAGAGGGTGGAATGTCCTACTTATGACCAGACAACAGCATGGCATAGAAAACAAGTTGTTAGTATGGGAGGGACTGGTGAAAAACAAGGCAAATTGTGAACTTGTAAAACAAGCTCTTCATTCCTTTTGGAGCTACCGCATCTCTGGCATGGGCAAAAAGAGAGAGCTAAAGACTTTAAAGACTTAACCCATGTAGCACTCCATCTGTATTCTCATTCTGTGAGCATGAGATCAAAAGCAAATAAGCAACACTGGTCAAATTAATTCTCAGATCACATACAGTTACATTAATGAAATATTTGATTTTCTGACCACAATTTTTTGGGCTGTGATCAAGAAATCCTTGTGATATTCTACATATTAAAGCTGGAGTTAGCCCAAAAGATGAAGAGCAAACAGATATTTATAATGGATGTAAAATACCAGTTCGGAAGAAAAGAATAAAAGATAACTTGGAAACCCCTTTTAATCCAGAAGTAACTTCACTGGAAGCATTCTGTTGCCCCTCATCTATGTTCCTGCTTGCATAACAGGAGGGTACAACAGTTACAGAAGGAATCCTCTGGAAACCCCGTGGCTAACGCGAGGAAGTAGGTGGCACCACAGCGAGCACTTTAGGAGCAGAGTGTGTGGAAAATTGGCAGTACGAAGGAGATAAGCAGAAGGGCAGCAGTGAAGCTGCCTGGCCTGGCATCTTTTTTACAAGATCAAAGACTTTAAACTCCTGGCCTGTTCAAGCCTAAATTGGAGTAGTTCTGGTATGCCAGTATGGCTACTTGTTGCACAAATATCTGCAGCAGTTTAAGATGCTAGTGCCTGCTTCAGCTACTTGTAACAGCCCTCTGCTGTCAATTAATAAAGCCATAGCAAGGCTGGAGAACAGACCACGTGAGCATTCCTCCTCCTCTCTTCTGCAAAGACATTAGGCTTAGTTAAAACTACCAATGACAGCAGCCAGAGTTAAGCCTTTGAAGCACAGGCTGACTTCTCACCAAAACAGATGAGCATTCATACAGTCTGCTGTACAGACACCTTGCTGGCAAAAGTAAGGCAGAATTAGGGGATAGTGCATTAAACACAGCAGGCTCCAAATAAAAGTATTAGTCTTGTACGTTCTGCTTTTATGCTTCCTTCTCCAGTGTAGTGCTGTGTGTCTAAAGCCGAGGCAAATCTTTGTGATTGCTCATCCAAAACAACACTGACATCAAATGAAGTTTCACCCAAGCATTATAGAATTTAATCTCTGCGTACAGAATGACTAAGAGGAATGAAACATGTCATTCTGCAGACAGCTATTTGCATAACACCATGCCTGAAGTCCACAATGTGGCTAAAGCACATTATAAGATTTACCTGTTGCTGGCGTACAGTGAATAATAGTCTGTCCCAGTTCCTCATTTTCCTCATTTCTTAGAACATCTGCATCAGCTGTATCCAAGTAAAAATGAAACACAGGTTAGTTGTAGGCAGGGAAAAAAAAAAAAAGGAAATGCAGTGAAGCTACCTAGGACGGAAGTAGGCCTTTGGAAGATCTGAGGCCTAAGATTTCTTCAACGTCCAAGCCTTTAACAAGTGGAGCTGTTCTAGTTTGCCATGTAAGGCTGAACGCTCAGCACGGAAATCACTGCTGCAGTTTGAGTTACTACTGCCTGTCCCAGCTACTCACAATGCCATTTAACAAAGCAGCAGCAGCTTTTATCACCAGAGAAAGTTCTATGGGCCTTGAAGTAGACAGCGGAAGGATTATGCCTTTTCTGAACAGGCAGGTCAAAATTCTGAGAACCCTAAAACTTTTGTTCTGGCAGAGAATGACCAAATACTGGCAGCTTAGAATTCAAGAAAAGAAAAATTTCCATTTCCCCCCCTGCCCTTAAACAGGCAAATCTTGCGCGTTTAGAAAGAAGACGGCACTGCCTATCTGTAAGTAGCCATTGAGCACTTTCAGAGACAGCTTTGTATCCCTGCAAAGATTTACCATTTCCAAATTTCCTTATTCACAAACAACATACACTGTTATTTGGTCTAACCTGGTGCAAAATAGTATTGCTGGTTAACTACAACGGAACACTCACCCTTCTCACGATCCACCAAGACACCTTGATCTTGGTGACTGGAATCATCAGCATTAGAGTTTAAATAAGAATCGCAACCCCAAAACGCACAGCACTGGTAAGCATATGGCACGGAGAGTGACCTGAAATACAGGCAGAACAACAAAGAATGTTAACAACCTGAGTTAAGATAACCGTCTATTAAAAATAGTTAAGTGGCACACTTCAGCACTAAAAATTGAAGCTTCTTTTTGTCACAGTCACTAATAAAAAACTATTCCAAATTGGATTAGTTGTAACCATTTCTGATGAACCTTCGCACCAAGATAAAGGACAGGTGATGCGTCCAAATCTGGTCTGTTGCAATGAGTACAAAGAAAATTCTGTAATATTTAGCTCTTTACTACTCATTCCATTCCATACACAAAACAAATTCTCATCAGTGGTTGTGGCATTGCTGTACAAACTAAACTGATTAGGCAAGTTAAATAAAGAGTAACTATTTTCTAAGAAAGCTAATTCCCAGATAACCACAATGTTAAAAATATTTTTCCCTCATTTTATTTTGTGACCCTGAAATAAGATATTTTTTTCCCTGCTATTTGTACGTTTGACACAAATGATGCAAACTATTAATCCTGGGAGAGAAGGACAGCTGCATAGAGTTTTAAAAAGTCCACGTTAACAATGAGATAAGAGCAGCCCAGAAGCTAATTTTTGTGATTCAATGCTACAGTATCAACTGAATTATTTTCTTGGAAATATTCAGAAGGAGTATCAATCTACAGGATCCCACAATACATTAGTTCTCCAACACAGATCAAACCCAGGACTGCTGAGGCTTGACTTGGATTCCTTTGCTGGCCTTAGACAAATTTACAATATCTTCATTTCCATGTTTTCCATCAGACGATATGGGAAACAGTTTCTTACTGCTTCTTGAAGACTGAAATATTTATGTGCAGAAAGATCTTTGAAAATGCAAAGCAGTAACCACTGTCTGATCCACCTCCCACTGAAATCAGTACCAGGTCTCCATTTGAATGATTACTGTTACTTTCATCGTTTGTCTCCAAGAATAAACAGCACACATAGGAAGTGTGTGTCTGCATGTCTGCTCCCATTTTCCACACTCTGAAAGACAGCTGTGCTCAGTTCAATAACAAATGGAATCCACCCAAACCACCACTCCAAGATCAGATGATATCTGCCTGAAAAGTGGTGGAGGAAGAGTGTAAAAGAACACAAAAGGTTCCAAGAAAACTGCCTGCAAACAGCTTCTATACCAGAATAGTCAGATGGCCTTTTATATGTGCCAAGGTTAAAGGCCTACAGAAACCATTTGTCATGAGTATTATCTAAACTGGCTTTATTTATTGTCAGGTTGCTTGTTACTGTCAGTGTAGTGTTATTTACCAACATACCGGAGCTTTGCAAAGTTCTTTGCTGCCAAAGCTTCTTTCAACTCAGAATTGCCTGCAAGTTTAAGCTGGTTCAGTCCACTCAATCCTTCAGTGGGAACTGAAGTGAGTTCGTTGAAACTTAGGTCTCTGAAAGGTGAATATTAAGACAGTGTTACAACAAAAGTAATTTGAAGATCTTATAGCATACACCTCATTGGAGTAGAAAGGCTTTTAAGTCTCACACGAAGACTGTGGTCTAGCAAATACCTGTTAGGCCAGCAGGCACTTTCAAGAAGCGTGCCCTGCATCCCTTCAGCTAGGGAGAAGTTCTGTGATCCACAGAGATGAAACATATGATGGGCACACACCAGTTTTAAGCTAGAAACATTTACTCTCTCAGCAAGTTAATGGTAGAGAGAGTAGGTTGCTGCACAAAACAGCCTACTTACAGGTTAACAATAGCTCCAACAGTGGTGAAAGCTTCCTTGTGGATCCGACTGATCCGATTTCTACTGAGGTCGCTGCAAAGAAGGCCAAATGAGAATATTTCATTAGTTTCATCAAAACTTGGTAACAGCCGCTGTACACTATACCACAGTAAACAAAAAAAGCTGAGGTGACAAATAAATTATGCCTTTGTCAGAAAAGCCAAACAACCCTCCTATTTCTCCCCAGTCAGCCAGATGCAATAGCAGCCAAATCCCTTGGTAAGGCAGCTGTATCCAGCTTCACCTCGTCCTCAGAGTAAAATGCACCTCCCATTCCCGCTGCCCCCTTTTTCTTCCTTCCTGGTGCTAGCAGCTCAGCCTGCACTCCCACGGCAGAGGCCAGCTCTGGCATCACCCATTCCCAGGCTGAAGGTGACAGGACAGTCCCCTAGGCAACAACCCCACTTGTGGCAGGGCACAGATGGGGGAAGACAACAAAAGAACAAGCAGAAGGGCATCTGCTTTGTTGGATTTCAAAATCCAGATCCAACTCCTGCTGGACCAATACAACTTATATCACAACATCCTTTTTAAAGTTTGGGGATTTTTTTTCCTGACCATTTCAATGTTCCTATATAGTCTTCATATAGGTAGAGATGTAAAGGGAGGGGATAATTTTGTTTACTGGTCTGCTTCTCCTGAGGAAAATAGATAGGATCTCTCCAATAAGTACTATATAATGGAATAATATAGTAATAATCTAATGCAAAATAGTGGACAATGGAAAACAAATCTTTTTTATCTCTCTGTACAAATATACAAAAGTATCTTTATAGGCTAAGAAAACAAAATGGAGACTAGAAAGAACGGGACTGAAACTGGTTGCCACTAGCATCTCTTGTATATGGTGCGCTTCACAAATCGGATTCCTAACACCAAACCCTGACATCAGTTTACATGGGAATCAAAAACATTATCTTGTTCTACTCTGTATGAAGCTACGTGCACTTACAGGATACGAAGGGAGGACAGTCCTTGAAAGGTATCCTCTGTGATTTCATGGATTTGATTGTGCTGTAAGGAACTGTAAAGTGAAAAATTAGAAATAGAACTTTATTGGCTCACTGGGCTGATTTCATGGGATAGCCTTATCAATGGCAAGATTTTTATCATTTCCCCTTGTGGGCAAGCTAGTGAAGTATTTTGCATTACCCATGTTAATACAACCATGAAGCTTTTTCCTGGCATCTCCGCCCAATCCCAATTCACAACTCATTTAATTTAGGAAGAGACTTAAATGTGGACTGATTTATATCCATGCTAAATGTAACACTTTGTGAACTTTGAAAAGTCACACTGAGATTTAAAACAAACCTACTTCATTCTGCAAGGAATCATCAAGCATATTCTAACCCTATTCCAACCCCCTGCCATAAGCAGAGACACCTCCCACTAGAGCAGGTTGCTCAAAGCCCCATCCAGCCTGGCCTTGAACACCACCAGGGATGGGGCAGCCACAACTCTAAGAAACCTGTTCCAGAGCATCACCACAATGGTCTCTCTCTTCTTGATCTTAGAAAATGATGATCAAACATGAAGCAAAAAAGTTGCTAGAGACTTGGACCCAGCGTACTAAGGAGGTAATAAAAGCAAACAGCATATATTTATACTTACATTTCTTCCAAGGAGTGGCATCCCTTAAAGCTTGGGAGGTCCTTTATATTGTTATAAGACAAGTCCCTTCAAAACAGAACACAGGAGAAAAGTGCTTATTTTAACTCTTTTCTGCTTGAAACATCTCAGCACTTGTAACCATTAAATGGATTGGCAGAAAAATCTTTGTTAGTAACATTCTGCGGAAAAACTAAGGGCGGTTTAGAGAAAATCAAAGGGAATCACAAGCACGATCTCTCCACAGCCATCCTAACTAGCCCCAGTGTGCACTTTGATTATACACATGTACACCCAGAGATGTGGAAAGACATAACTGCTATGTCAAGCTTGCAGCAGTCAGCAAACAGCAGAAATAAGGCTGTAACTCTGTAAAACACTGATTCATTGCCTTACAGTCACTCTATTGGTATAACCTTTTTAAAAGCTGCAGTTCTCTCTCCCACTTTTTATCTCCAAATTCAGTGAGCAACTTTTTTCTTACTTTCCCAAAATATCCAACCAGTGATGTAAAGCAAGCAAGCATTAATCCCAAAACTCTCTATTTGACAAACTGAAACTAGTGCTCCGTAACAGAAAAGTAATGGAGAAACAGGCCATGCTTTTGTAGTGGCCTCAACAGCTCATGAGACCCCGCCCAACCAGTGGTTTTGGTTCTGTGTTCTTTTTCTGTGTATTCTATTTCACTGCTTTTGGCTCTTCCATGTGGATATACACCTACCCTAAAACCATACCGTGCAAATTCCCCGAGTTCTGAGAGTTGTAATCTAAAAACGTTTATAGCTAATCTGGGGGTTTTTAGAATAAACTATATAGACAGCATACAATTGCAGGAATTTGGTGCAAATTTTCATCTAGGTGCTGCTGCTACCTCCCTAAGAGCTAGAAAAGCTCTGAATTTTCTATTAAATATGCAGCAAAAAAGAGACTAAAGCCTTCTAATTTCTATTCAAAAGAAACCACCATTTGAAAATAAAAACCTACCCCATAATTCTTTTTCCTTAGTTTTTCTTCTATAAAACAGTATGTATTTTTCCTATTTTTCTCCTCCACTTTTCAGCACTTGCTGCTTCTGTTCCAAATTTTCCTGTGTGTATCCTTTGTAAACATGGCTCTGCCCCGCCCCTCCCAATGGTTTCATTTACCAGTTAGGGGTGGTGGGGTGGTGGTGTTCATTTATTTTAACACATCCTCACTGCCTTTTCTGTCATGCCTTTGTATTACTATCGTCTTCCTAATCTTCACCTCCATTTCTCTTGGTTTCTGATGCTCCCTCCTGTCTTCCCGGACATAAGAAGTCAAAGCACTCAACTCTTCCTTAACCTCTGAATGTAGATGACAACTGTTAAGAATTAATGGTGGCAGAGTGAATTTGCAGATGGAAAGACTGTTCTGCAGCACCACCTTACATAGCTTTTACAACACATGAAAGAAATATGTAGCAACCCTATAAAGGAGATCCTCTTTCAGGAATATAAGGCATTACATTGACTCTGCCACGAGTCTTCATTTGAAGAATCAAGAAACTGGAATCACGTTTCCAACTTTGATAGAACTACTAGGATGAGCTATTCCAAGCAATACTTTTGCTTTAAGTGAGATTCAAATTTCTTTTAAAGCATCTTGATGCAGATGAAAATAGGAGCACAACGTGTGTACTTACAAAGTCCGTAGCACCTTTTGCTCTTGGCATAAATGAAGAGGAATACTATTTATCTTGGTCCCTGTTAGAGTTCTGTGAAAAAAATCACCATATAGAAATGTTTGCAGCGATGGTAGATGGCATAATAAGCACGTGTAAGAGAATAAGGATGGCATTTCCACTACTGGGGTGCTAGATTCACCCACCAAATGTGTTTTGGTTTGGTTATTTGGAAGAAGCCAAGTTTTCCGTTTGTCAGTTCTGTAAGAGGGGGGATTAGTATCAATGGCCTTTTCATAGGCTGTTGTCAGCTCACCCTATTAAAAAATTAAGGTATCATGGTAAGAAAAGCTATATAATACATTTATTGACAGGAAGACAACATATATCCAGTCACTCTCCAGATACTAGTCACTTCAATCGCTTCACAAGAAGCATATCCAAGAAATTATTGGAAATTACTTCTGTAAAAGATACTTACAAACTCTCCAGATTAACGGTTCCTGTCAAATTAGGAAATGACTGCACCATGCTGGCACCCCGAATGACCCTAAAAAAACCCCCACAAAAATTAGCATATGCAAATGAACTGTGACATTCAATCTGGCTGTCAGGTAGATATTGTCAACTAAGGAGACATTATAACATTCTCATTGCTTTTGCTTAAATTTTACATACTGCTTCATATAGTAGTAATCTGCTTAATAAATTACTCCTCCATCTGCAAACGACTGCAATTCGTAAAGCTGGAAAGAGTCAGATCAATCCATGTATTAGACGGGTTATAAACCCATATAAACCCATAGGCAGTTTGCAGTCACGCTCTTATTCGTCACCCCCAGACCTGCTATCTTTTGAGAGCGTGCATGCACGAACTTGCAAAACAGTCTCCCAATGCACATCCCTGTTCAAAAAACACCCGGGACATATTGCAGTTTGTTTAAGTAAGAATCTGAGCATTTGGCCTGAGGTTATGTGTCTTATGCAAGCTAATGGAGAGCTAAAGGAAAAAAAACAAGTTGTAAAGCATATTTGCTAGAGCTTCTTAAGAAATTGGATATTCCCAACAATAACAATGGTTATGGAAGCTTACTGCAAAAAATTGTAAGGCAGTCAGAAAATTTAGTTATTCTAAGTTCTTAGCCACAATATTTCATATCCATTTATCGTACTATATAGTTGAGAGGATACTTACAGGGAATGCAGATCGGACAGATTCTGAAATGCTGAGTTCCCCACAAAAGACAGAGGATTATCGTACAAATGTCTGAGAAATGAAAAACATGTTTCATTCGCTGTTGTTAGAGTCACTGTCTGCATAGACTAAAAATAGATGCATGAAAATGACTTACATCGTTCTCAGAAGGGGGTTTCCTGCAAATGCACCATCGGGAATTACGGAAATGTAGTTACTGTGAAATCCCCTAAAGATATTAGCAAAGAAAACCAACACTTAAAAATATACTGCCAGTGGATTCAACCAATAGTCATTTTCTTCACACCTACTCAATTCCCAATCCTGCCAAAGATAGGATTGTAATTAAAAAGGAGTAAGTCTAACTGTAGGAATAGCTTTGAAGATATGATTTCTGTCTACTGCATATCAGCTAAACTGAGAATATTTCATTAGAATGAAACTATTCTGTTCAAAACACAATTCTGTGCTTTCTCTCTTCGGCCTCCTCTCTTCAGGAGGGGACAGGGAAAACACAAGTGATCAGTGAATTCCACTTCTGGAGGCCAAAACCAGCCCATGATTAAGATCTATGCTAATGGCTCCCCTGAATAAATTGCTTGCTTATATAACTCCAAAATAATTTTCAATAGGTTCCCTCTCTAGCTGATGATAATATTTTCCTTTAATTATAGCTTCACTTAGCATAACTTAATCTGATTTAGGTTGCTGCATAGAGACAAGCGTTCTTAAATATAGGAATTTATGTAATTTATGGAAAGGAAGAGAGAGGGAGAAAGAGAGAGAGGGAGAAAGAGAGAGAGGGAGAAAGAGAGAGAGGGAGAACGAGAGAGAGGGAGAAAGAGAGAGGGGGAGAAAGAGAGA
>VZTM01016017.1:246027-275716 GCA_013400555.1 Jacana jacana | reverse complement strand
GAGAGAGAGAGGGAGAGAGAGAGGGAGAGAGAGAGGGAGAGAGAGAAGGAGAGAGAGAAGGAGAGAGAGAAGGAGAGAGAAAGAGAGAAAGAAAAAAAACTGGTAAAAAGGGAGAATAAGTAATACTCACAACTCCTTTAGACTTGGGAGTGCTTTTATGGCTTCAGGGAACTCTACCATGTTATTATAATTTAAATCTCTAGAAAAAACAATGCAGAAAAATCATAAAATTCTCAATAGTGGTCATGAGTTGTCAAAATATTATCCAGCGGATTATTCTCATTAAGTCAAATAATGTTTCTTTACAGTGAAGCTCAGTATTTTTCAACACTTTACAGTTTTTTATTCAAAATAATCTACATGGAAATGAACTAAGACTTCAAAATTAAAAAAAAAAACAAAACACAAATACAAATAGCTACTCTTTATTAACTTACTGAGAGAACTTATCTTCTGAGTTTTATGAACAAAGAGTAAATAGTCTGTTAGATAATAGCAAACCTTGTAGCAAAACCAATTATAAATATTGAAAAGAAGCAGAAGGAAACATCACATCGAATCAGCACATCGGTGATACGGATCTCTGGAAATCTTGGTTAACCTGCTGTCACCATTCTAGCAGTACTCTCCGGACATTCTACAGTCCTTTTTCCACAAAAGGGGCTCCTTACAAGCAGCAAAAATATTTTGAGTCTTACACCAGCTGTGCATATTTACATAGCAGCTAATCATTACTTATCAGGGTTCTAAGAAAATGACACAGTAGCTGGAGTAAGCAGCATTCCTGGACTCATCCAAATTCCACATGTTAACAGAGGCTGTCACTGGGTTGCCCTTGCCCTCCTTCATTTGTTTTATTTATTTAGCATTCTCCTAAGCATAACAAGATGCACCGCTGAAGGGGACACTGCTTATTCACTGAGTGCGCTGAAGGGAAACGGTGAATGTAACCGAAGCAGCTGGAAGACATTCCTGAGAATGGCAGAGAATTGCAGAGCCGGGATCTGGCCACTACAGACAGCCAGTCCTGGGGTGACCATGAGTTGTCAGCGGGGACGACAGACACGGGGCAAGGGGAAGGCGATGCTTCCCGCCTCCATCCCCTGTTTCTGTCTGAAGGCACATAAGGTTCACGATTTCTGATAAACGAGTCCAACACCTTAGTACGTGCAGTATTTGAAAGGATGTCAGGTGAATCTCTTGTACGAGAGGCTGGGAACCAGGAGCAGAGTCGGGGGTCAGGAGCTGCAGGGAGGTGTGAGCGGCCGCTCCAGTAACAGAGAAGCAGTGGAGAAGAAACAGCCCACTGGGGCCTCTGAGAAACCTCCTACCGTCACACAACACTTCTGGCACTGTAATCTTAAATATGTTTAATCCTACAGTAAATCTGAGAAACAAATATTTGTCCCTTATCACCCACAGGGCCACTCAAACACTTCTGATATATCCACCTGACTCAGTGGAGCACTGTGCAAAGATACACCAGTTAGATCAGGGCTAGGAACATAAGAGCCACATCTTCCAGTGTGACATTTCACCCAGGCTAATATTTACCTGCTTCTCAACATAGTTAATTAGTTTTGGTGGAGCACTGCACTGATACCAGCCTCCAGTTCCGAAACCTGAGCTGGATGGTGGTATGTGTTGTGCAGTGCACACATGCCTTATTTGCAATATCTTTACCGTACCAGTAAGGTAACCTTAATTAAGCTGGGAATGAGACAGACACTGAACAATTAGTTACTTTAAGAAGCATACTTACAAGGTTTCGAGGTTGTCTAATCCATCAAAACAGTGTTTTCCTATAGTTTTTATTTTATTATTATGAAGATGTCTAAAAAGCAAAAATAAAACAAGCACGAATGATTTCATGTCTTTCACAAGTCAGCAGATATTTCTATGAAATCAAGACAGTTAAATGACTTAGAAGAACCACTGCATCCAGTGGACTATGAACAATAATGTCTTTACTTCCAGACAGAAATATTTCATCCTCATATGGGAACAGCCTGCAGTCAGGACAACTTATTTTAAACCTTTACTCACTATCCACACATATGATAAAAAAAAAAAATATAACTTTAACATATAAATCAAACTAATTTTTCATATTCATCCTTGGAGATATTTAAGACTGCACAGAAACAGGTTTGTGGCAGGTAATGTTTCCTTCTTTTAATAGCTCTGAAAGCTTTCTCTGACAACTCTTGGTTTGAAACATTCGTTATTAAAATAAGATGTCAGGAAAGCATACATCCATCTCGCCACCCATGGCCCATTCAACTTTCTGTTTAGGAGAAAGTCTTTACTAAACCTTCAGCAGACTGTCTACTAAACATGGCATCACCTCTTGCTGCTGGTATAGGCTGTTACTGGACAACTGAGCTGAAACGCAGCAAAATACCATTTCCGGTGCCCTGCTAGATGAATCAGAACTGCAACCAAGGAGAAAAATCAAAGTGACCTATGAAATACAGTTGCAAATACTCACAGAACAACCAGACTTGAAAGGTTTGTAAATGCATAGTCAGGAATGTGCGTTATCTTGTTGAGCGCCAGCGTTAGCGCCTGCAGAGAGGGGAGATTGCTGAGTGGATAGATGGGAACTTCTGACAGACTGTTGTCATCCAACCAAAGGTGACGCAACTGCACCAGGCCCTCAAAACTGTCTTCTGGTATGGCAGTAATATGGTTAGCATCTAAACGCCTACATTGAAACAGAAAGAATGCACATCGTAAACACACGAACTACAGGTAGTAAGAATATCAATTAAAGTCCTGCTACTCCTGATTATTTTTTTAAGCTTAAAAATGCTTTACTAACATATCACAAAGTTTGAAGGTTTACCGAACGATGCATGAACACCCTTTCAAGGCAAATGAGTCCATAAAAGAAAGCTTCATATCACTGCCTCAGATGTTTTTAATAATACACTTCAACAAATTCATATGCTTAGAATCAGCTTAAAGTGAATTGGTAACTCTCCTCCCAGTGTAACCCCCCTGCTGCTAATCCTGGAACCAGTCTTGAAAACTGTAGCTTGATAGCGCATCACAGGCTCCAGAGGCATTTGCTCATTTGAACTGATTATCCCTATAGCTACGCTGTCGATAGCACCATATGCTGCTATATGCTTTCCTTTGTGGTACTGCTAGACACCTGAAGTGACGACTTTATAGAACAAGATTATTGTTAAAATTATTATTATTAAATGCAGTTGTTGAACAATGTCAGAGCTATGAATTATCTCAATGAATAAAACATTACATCATCATCTGAAATTGAGAATTTCCTTTCACTCTGGCTCCTGTCCCCAACAAAACGCAATACAGCACATCGGTACTGGTGATGATTGTACATTATCACGATTTTCATCAAATGAACTCCAGTGGCAAACATCTGTGGTAGTAGCACACAGGGAAAGCAACTTAATCTTTCATACAGAAAGTCAAGCCACGTGCAACAATTAATCCCACTGCAGTTAGCAGCTCACCTATTCTATGGGGTCTCACTGCTTCTTCAGGTTTCAAAGCATCCAAAACCCCGTACTCCACACCTGGAAACCTAGGAGGCTAAAATGCGTGTCCCTCAGCACTGGCTCCACAAGTGAAGCCCTCACAATGGGAGATTGCAGGTGTTACTGTCAGAGCCTCATCAACAGTCCTGAGCTGTGATAAGCGACAAAGCTGATAGTGCAACTCCTCGGCTGATGGCTTTGGCAGCAACAGCAGAAACTTTTGTGCAGAACGGTGTGTGCTTTCTCCTGATGCAATATACTCCAAACCAACCTGGGTTTTCACCTTCCCACACTAGCAGTGCAGTTACTTGGATTGCATCACTGGCAACCAGGGTAGGCAAAAGGCACCGACGGGGACCCATTCAGCGTTGTTGACACTACGCCACGTAACCAGAAGTGTTGGGCACAAAAGCAGAAAACCACCCATACTAAAAGCTTAAACTTGGATTTACAAAGATGAAAGCCCCAGGAATGGGCAGCAGCAAGGGATGACAAGAAGCAAAACATTAGTAAAGCACTCATCTTTGAATGAGGATGAAAGGAAAGGTCAGTAGTGACAGCCTAGGAGACGGAAAAAAGAGACTGCAACCTATGCAAGGCAGCACAGGGCTGAAAGCAACAGGCTATGTTTGACTGTCCTCTGCCCTAGAGGCCGTCTTCTGTGGGTGAACACACCTGAACCGTGGTGACTTCACTGCAAACATGGAAGAAAACACCTTGTGTAACTGCTTTGAAGTGACTGGTGTGCCAGCCCTGGTATGCAGGCTGCTCTCTGGGGATACGAAATGCATACACGCTCCTACATTAGCATCCGTGTTCATTACAACACAAATCAGCACAAGTTTTGAGTTATATTAAGCATTCACCCTTTTTCTGTATCCATGATCAGACATGCTCTTGAAAGTCTAGCTGGGTTAGTTTAAGAAGTCACTGCCTCCAGCCATCTACCCCGTCCCTCTCTGGGCTGGCAGAGTAGACTAAGTGACTGTGCTACATTTGTCCCCAGGCACAGTTATGACAGCATAAATAGTAGTAAAAGTGCTTCTGGACCCCAGCACTTACAAGATGTGCTGATTTCAGAAGGAGCAGACAAGTTTGACCAAGAATTAATGCACTGAATCTATTTCTACAAAAGAGAGTTGTGTTGTTATGGTGTACAAGGTTTAAATATTTTAAATTATTAGGAAAAAAAAAATCAGCAGCTGAATTTTCATGTAATCAAGTCAAGAAAGGCATTAAATTAAGTAACAAATACACCCCATTTAAGTAGGAACTTATACAACTATCTGCAGTCAAAGGCACTCTCTTGAGTGAGGTGCCATTAGCTCTAAAGCTGTACATCAAAGAGCTAATTCCTATGGTTCATATGCTGGCACCCCCTTATCATTTGCCCCATGGTCTGACAGGTGCGCACGGTATTGTTTGAATGCTTTTAGGCTGCACTGACTGGAACGTTTCAGAGAAATTAAAAGCCTGATAATAAAGGAAAAAAATATAAAGGGGGCTGGGGGGTGGGTAAGGAAAAAAGCCTGCGGCTCTGCTTCAGAAAAAAAAAACAAAAACACAACACCCAAACTTGAAATTACCTGTCTGTCTTCTCTCTCCTAAATTCACACACCTCCCTGAAGATCAAAAGAATTATTTTCCAGTGGAATAAACATATCTGAGTCTCCTCTTCGACTAATTTCTCCCTGTACCTCCCACCCCCCTTTTTTTTCTCCTTTTCAGGGAAGCAGCATACTTGAGAGGCAGCCCTCGGTCCTCGCAACTACTTGCCAACACCTATGCTTCTACTTCACTGTGCTCCCTGCTAAATTCCATTTACTCTCTAGCAGACTACAGAAAACAAAAACACACGATGAAGCCCCAAGCCTTGCTCCTCCTCTCCCACATTAAAGCAGAAGACAACCAGAGGAAGGATGGACACACACAACAAGGGAGTCAAGCTCTTTGCCAGGGTGAACAAAGAGGGTCATGGAGAAGATGATGGACCCTTCACCCCCAGTTTGCTGTGCCAAGACCTCTGTCACCCCAGCACAAGTGACACAAGTACTCGGATATGCACAAGACTTGGATATGTTTATTCCACTGGAAAATAGTTTGAGGAAGAGGAGGCTGAGGGAAGACCTCATCACTCTCTACAACTGCTTGAAAGGGCACTGTAGAGAGGTTGGTGCTGGTCTCTTCTCAAGGGCAATTAGTGATAGAACAAGAGAGAATGGCTGCAAGCTGCAGCAGGGTAGGGTTAGGCTTGACATTAGGAAAAAAATTTTCACAGAAAGAGTAGTCAGTCAGTGGAATCAGCTGCCCAGGGAGGTGGTGGAGTCACCATCCCTGACTGTGTTTAAGAGTAGATTAGATGTGGTGTTGAGAGATATGGTGTAGGGGAGAACTTTATAGAGCAGGGCTGATGGTTGGACTCGATGATCCCAAGGGTCTCTTCCAACCTATATGATTCTATGATTCTAAGTAGCGCTGCATCTTAAAGTGATGGCTTTCCACAGCCATCCAGTCTGTCACACTTGTCTTTTCCTGACCACAGCAGTAAAACTGAGAACACCGTGATCACTGAGCAGGTATGTTTGGGAGGTGAGCGGTGGCTCTTTTCTGACTCTGATACTTCTTTGTATCATCTTAACAAATGCAATGCCTGAACAGAGCTGAAAGCAACCAGCAATGTCAAGCAGAAACATAGGACATCATGCTGTGCCTATTTGTGTGTGTCTCCATTTACATACCAGCTTCCAACTCTGAAGACCACTGTGCTAGCCCAACACTTTCCCAGAGGCCAATAGATCCATCAACACAACAGCTGAAAATGAACAGTTTGCCTGGAGTTTCATTGAGCTGCATTTACATTTTTAAAGGGAAAACATGTGATTTACAAACATTACAGGAACAAGCACAGCTTTAAAAGAAACAAAGTGGGTACTATGATTACACAAAAAAATATTTTTTGGTGCTGGAGTTCTGTTATTATTGTCATACTTCAAAACTTACTTTTCACTAATTCAGTCATTTCTGTCTCATCCACATTTGTTGTGTTCCTTCATGCCTCTTTGTGTAAGCCTGATGTGCCACAGTTATTAATCTTCTTTTCCTCTTACAGTCACAGCTGAAATGCTTCTATTTAACATGAAATGTACATAATGGTGTACTCCCTGAAAGAACTGAAAAGCCAATCTAAAATATTTGACAACTTCCACAGTACTACAACTAAAGACCACACCTTTCCTTTAAGATGGGGTAAGGGAGTATTCACTAGCTCCAATAACTAGCAAAGTACAAGTACTTTTCTTTGCTCAGACTGAACTTTTACAAAGACCTTCCTTTTCCATTAAAGCGATAAAGATAAAACTATGTTCTTTCAATTAGAGTTTGCAGCATTTACCTAATTCCTTAATTTTTCATAAGATACTCCAATTCCAGCTTCCCTATAGGCACCAGCTTGTGAAAGACATTTACATTTTAGGCTGTAAATTCAGAGTTCACTTGCAGAGATGTCATCTTTACTTTTATTACCTGTCAGGTTCCCTCCTCACACAAAGTCCAACTCCACAAGAGAAAAGAGCAGGAAGATTATAGAAATCTGTATATTCAGCAGCTCTTATATCAGTATTGGACATACTTTTAAAACAAGTGAATAACTAGCAACTTAAAGGTCTTCACACAATTAACTCAGCTTTAAGGAAACTGTAAAACTAGTATGAACTCCTACGTCGATTCAAATGAATTCAAGTTCCAAAGTCTAACACACACATATTATAGGTGATTTTTTTTTCTACTTACATAGTAGTATAAACACACACATTCCAACTCCCGTATATTTTAGATTTTCACAAAGCTTTTCACTACAGATCTCAGGCTGGGCCTGCCAGACGTTGGCTAGTGTACAGAGAGCAGGCACCTGGGGCACGGCACAGCTCTTTGAATACATGTGGGGGGCGCGACACACCGCACCACACACTGCTGTGCCAGACACAGACGGCAGCACTTCAACTCAGCACACCACCTATTTACAGGGTTAGAAAGGCTAGAAGGAAAGGACACTCATGTCCCCACTTGGGCTGGACAACAGCACTGCAGGTGCTACTAGGGCAGATACCCTACAGCCTGCATCCCTTGTGGGTACCTCAGGGAGACTCCCATGACCAGGCTTGCACATCTCTGACTGCCCAGCCCCTCCAGTGCTGCTTCTCTGGTTTATTCTCTTCCCATCCTTCACAAAGAGGCCTGGTGCCCAACAGTGCAGGTTCCTCCCTGCCGGGCTGAGGGAAGGCAAGGCAGAGCATCCCTTGGCCATGCAGGTAGGGTCACACCACAGCCAGGCTGTAAAATCAGCAGCTTCACATGATGTCAACTCATCCAGAGGGAGGAGGAATGCAATGGGGAGGGCTGTGCACAAACCTCAGCACAGGGAGAAGAAAAATCCTGTGTTTTGCTCTCCTCCTTTAGCCTCGACCAGGCAAGTTATGGTCAACTCATGCTCTCCTGATACAAATCACCAGCAGCATGCCAGCAGCCAGTGCTCCCTCCTTGCCTTGCAAATGCAAGATACGTCTCAAAACCATCATCTTAGTAATAATATTCATTATGAATGTACTACTATCACACATTTTGTTAACACTATTTGCCTGGGAAGATGAGACCATCACAGATTTGTTAGCGGTTACTATCCCAGGCTGTCTAGCTCCTGTCTGTGGCCACTCTCTTGGCCTTCCAGACTTCAGCAACTGGGAATTCTAACAGCCTTGTACTAATAGCAGGAGTTTAACATTGATGTTAACAAAAGGAAAATGACTCACAACTCTTGTCTTAAAGCACTCCTGCTCAATGGCAATTGTTAGAGAACTTTAAAAAGTAAAGTGCTCCTTCAAAAACCACAAAGAAATCACTCAACACTGGAGCAGATTTTTAGGTTTTGAAGTTGAGCACTGATAAGCCTAGGACCAAGGAAATTCTGCTACAATGCAAGGCAAGAAACCCACCATGTTAACAGAGGCACTTTAAAATACTCAGCACGTTTGCTCACTGTATCATGGTTTGCTCACTGTATCATGCGGTGGCTCTCTGTACCTTATGTGTTGTGAACATCAACACAAGGATTTGCTTTATTCAAGGACAAATTTACAGCAGCTCTCAGAACTTAATGATACATGTCAAAGCTATTTCAGCCACTAGGATTGATGTGCCAGCACATCTACTTCTTCCATTTAGATATTTAAGATGGTATCAGTCAGAGCTCCTACGAAAATTGCTACAAATTACCCACAGAGGATTTGGTTGATCTTCACCCACTTGCTGTGTAACTTCCATCATCTCCAGTTAAGATTCTGATCATTCAGTTTCTAAGTAATTTCCTGATTTTCATTTAAACATCAGCAACTCCTTAAGTAAGCCCAGACAGTTTAAAGGAATAAAAAAGAGCTAGCAAAGTCCCAGAGATTCTTGAGGCCCACAAGAAATACTTATACCTCACCTTCAAGAAAACCAGAACAGCTCCTAAAGGGGAACACAGCATAGAAAAATGAGACTTCTATCATTCAGCAAGTATGTAAAGTTCACAGAGCAGTATATTTGAACTGCTGCATATTTAAAGCTTTTGCAGCACAACCAAACATGCTCAGGAGAGCTCGTACACATTCATTATTCTAAGAAAAAAAAAAAAAAAATACAAGGGAGAAAAGCATATTCAGCATACTTAAATTTGGATTGGTTTTGCAGGTGAAAAAGACAATGTGTGCTCATTTCTTCTTTTCCTATTTAGTGTCAATAGTTTAATCCTATAGCTTAATTTAGCTTCATTTGAGGGCTGGTCCCCTTTAACCCTTTAATAACAGCAAAGCAGGGAAACAAAAACCTCTGAAGACAACCCATTAAAAATTGGTTGAAAAGCCACCTGCCACTATTAAAGGCAGATACCATATACGACCATACAATGCTTAACTTCATCTAGTTGTTGCTATATATTAACATCTCCCACAGCCTCCTAGACAAGTTTATCCTTAGATACCCCTGTCCTTCAAAACTCGATAATCCAGAACCCCAAGATTATCAACAGAAGCCACAAAACACTCTTTAAGAAAAAATAAGATTAGAACTTTTTTTTTCTTTTTTTAACACAAGACCGTCTTCTCCCCATTCAGCAATCTTCCCTTCCCACACCATTCAACATGCTTATGGTTTTTGTTACTAAAATTGTCACTAATGTGAACTGCCTCTTAAAGTTGTGCGGTTGCATTATGGTACCAGCAGAGTGTTTCAAGATTTGATTTGGGTTTTGTTTTTTTTAATAGATACAGATGTAAATTGATCTGTATAAGGAATCCTTCCTAAAATAAGAAAAAGCCAGAAATGAAAGGCTACAGAGCATTTAAAATGTTTCCTGACTGACTGAAATACACCTCCCTCCTCTGTCCCCATCCCTTTACTGTACATTTTTATTCTGCAAAGCAAGATCCTGCTCTCATTGCTCCCAATCCCACACTAGAACCCCAGTCTTTCCCGCCTGGGCCAAGCTGATTGCCTCTCCCAGAAAACACAACCCCATTCCAGTTCAGCACGTTTGTGCCTCCTGCCTCGAGCTTGCTCCAGCCTTCCAAGATAGGAAAGCAGACAGCAAAACTGGTTATGATCCTGCAGCAGCAGCTGCGAGCAGCCCAGGCTACGGAACCAGAACTGCTGCTGGGTACCGCAGAAAATCACTGCTGACCACACACGTGAAGGCGCTTACCCTGCAGCTCGGGTGAACACCCACACACAGAGAAAGGCAGGAGCTATCACAGTTGAGCACCACACTGGCGCAGTCCCAGTACCCACCATTTGGGAACCTGGCATAACAGCGAGGCTGTAGTGCTTTCAACTGCCGCGGCAGAAGGCTCTAATGTTCCCTGCGTGTGGGCATGTGTGCACATGTGCAGGGACAATACCTTGGTGATGCCTGAACGACAAGTATAATAAATCATTTCCGATATGTTAGCAGCTATTGACAAGCTTTCAGAAATGACTCCTGGATTTGATGGCAAATGCCCACTGAAATTGAGTTTAAAATAAATGGAAGACAGATCGCCTTTCCAAAGCCTCTGAAAGTCTGTTTCAACAACATCCCTTATTCAGCATTCATCACACACTGAGGATTGTACTAGATTATTCTGTGCTACGATTTAAAATAATTCATACATACCTGGGCTTCTGGGGTGAATTGGAACAACCCCAGCAGTTGTTGTAGTTTACAGGACCATTTTACAAATCCCCACATTCTGGGTCAAAACTCAGAATAAGCAGTGCTACCAAAATAAGTAGTTGCAGTTAAATATGCTAAAACGCTTAAAGAAGTGACACTCTCAAATGGCCTCCCTGATCCTTCCAGGCTCTGTGCGCACTGAGGGAGCAGGGCATGGCTTTGCCACCTCTGGTTCTCCGTACAACCCTTGGATCACTCATAAACATCACGACACCATTTCCAATTATAAAGTATGAAGTATGCCACTTCATTACCTTGTGATAGTAAAAATACACCGTTGATGCTTCGCAGTACTTGAAATGTATCAAGATTATTGTTTACATTTGTTAAGCTCCTTATTTGTCAGGTTATCCTGCTACTAAAAGCCACAAGCTGGACAACTAATGCCGTCTGTCTGCCGTAGCACAGTCCCACAGTCCCAGATATCACAGCATCCTGCAATGCAAGAATCCATCCTGCCAGATAAACTTCTCTGGAGCCCTAGACAGCAAGTTTCCACTCAGTAAAACTCTTTCATTTCACTAAATTCCACCTCCATAAATAAGGACTTTATTCTAACTCTTTCAGAGGCCAGAGCTGGGAAAACATCCAATGTAAATAGCAAATAAAGAGCTGTCCTTTAGTATTCCGAACCAGGCTGGCTACTCGCCAGCTGTAACATAAACATTAGAGATCGTGAAGCTCCTGTAACTCTCTTCTTTATTTCTACCCAGGTATGCTCACTGGGCTTGTTAATACATACAGCGTGGCTCCCTCCTTCCTAACACAGCTAGAAATTGGAGCACATTAAGAGAGAAAATCAAGAATTCTACAGGAGTTGCAAACCAAATGATTATCAATATAGTATAAAGTTTTACGAGCAGGTAATTTGTGTGTTCACCAAGAAAAAATCCCCCTAAAGCCTACCTCAGAGCAAACTGGGAAACTGCCAAAAGAGAGCGAGTTAAGTGATGTTTAAACTTGCAGGTTTTGGATAGAGAGTATGTATTTAAAAGGTAGAAGCAGGTTTTCTAACAAATTCTGCAAAGAGTTATTTTAGAAGGTCACAGCAGTTCAGGGGCTGTAAATCCTTTTTCAACACAAATCACTTCCCCCCCCTCCCTTTTTTTTTTTAAAATTAATAAAGTAACATGCTGACGCTTATGTTTCCATGCTCATACACAACATTCAGAGAACCAGTCCTACATTCCTTTGCCAGAAGGTGTTCCCTACATTAGTGGGGAATATGCGAAAATACACTGTAATTTTAGGAGTGATGCAATAAACTGAAAGTTCTCCTGAAAGTCATTAAAATGACAGAAATGCATTCTGGTGAAGTAAACAAATTGCATAGGAAAAATGCTTTACATTTTACAAGAAGATTTTAGAAAAGAACACCTTTTCAGTACTGTATAATACCAGAAATACTCTCTGCAAAAAAAAAAAAGGAATTATTTTTTTTTTCAAAAGTTTGTTTGTTTGTTTGTTTACCAGCAGAAGTAGGGAGGTGATTGTCCCCCNAGGGCTGATGGTTAGACTTGATGATCCCAAGGGTCTCTTCCAACCAAAATTATTCTATGATTCTATGATTTCTGAATACACTTGTCTCAAAAACCATTTTATTTTCAAATTGCTGCCAATTCTAACAAATTAGGGTGATCTCACAATCCAGACAGCATTCCTTCTCAGGGACAGAGAACAGGACAACCCAAAGGCTGATATGCATCAGCAGATCTTTCCAAGCTCCTGACTTCCAGACTGGATTCGCCCACTGTATTTCTAACAGTTATTCTAGTCTCAATTTGGTTTTCCTTTGAAAAAGAAGAAGTAACTTACTGCTTATTAACCCAATTTCCTCCTTTTTCTCCTTCCTCAAATTGATACAAATTATCATTTGACTATGAACAATAAAGCTCCCAGAACGGGAAAATTCACCACACTTTAAATTGTTACTATTATATTGCATTACTTATGGCAAGAGGTTATACTGGTTATATTATACGATTACATAATCACTGTCAACAACTGTCTGCTTTTTTTAAATGACTCTAAGATCATCTTCTTTCCAATCATATTAAAAATGCATCAATTTCAAAAGAGAGAAATACTGGCTTAATTTATACTTTCATTTTTCCTGCAATTTGTCCCTTTCCTTTTGCATATAAGGTTGTTGTCAAACAGCAACTGAAGATTTAATATTTTAAACTTTAGAGAACAAACATTACTGTAAGTAGCGAAAAAAAAGCATGTTTATTTGAAGTGAAATGGATGATTTTTAGACAACAAAACTACTTACTAAAGCAGTTTCTTTTTTTGGCATTGTAGAAATGCTGGAAGCCAGGAAGGAGCTTTGTTTTGTGGGGTTCTTTTTAAGTAATTACTAAAGGGTTATTCACACCATCTAATTTGAAGATTTTTATTACGCTGCATAGCATTTGCACACAGCAGACTGCAGCCCTCAAACCATGGTGTGCTCTCTTCTACGCATACGCACTGAAGCAAGGGGGAAACATGGATATTAAATCTGGGAAATGGAGACCTGCATCTGTCCTACCCTTGGATCCAAAAGCCTCGAAAAGTCCATGCCAGCCCACGGCATCCGAACTGGCTGCTCTCTCCTGCTGGGAGCTGCACGCTTCCCGTGCTGGCTGGCGAGGCCGGTTGCTGAGCAGCCCAGCAGAAGCAGGTCCAGGACTGTCCTGGGAGGTGCCACGTCCCCACGCTGCACAGGCTCCTGCTCCCCAGCCCCATCACCTGCAGCCAATCTCCCTCTGCCCCGTGCTGCCGGCTGGGCTCGCTCCAGGTGGAAAAGGTGGGAATACTTGATATAAATAACTGCGAGATGTTAGTGGCCAAGATCCAAGTTTAGGGAATGCAGAAAGCACCTCTCCAGAAGTTGTGTAATAAGCATGCAAAGCTATTTTAATAAACTTTATTTTTGCAAATGTATTCCACAATCTGATGCAACACTGAAAGAAACAGGATCTTAGGCCAGAAACCTGAATTTGGGCACAGGGGGAATCTGCCCTCTCTCTGTCTCTCTCTGCAGGTAAGGAGAAAGGAGGAAAAATTTTGTGAAGCCCTTCCCCCCTCCGCCTCCTCATCACAGTGATAAGCATCTACCACCTAGAGAGCTGTAACTAACTATTAAGGTCTGATTAAAACCCTTTATAAAACATAATAAGGCATAAGGTATGAAATATCTTATGAGCAGCTAGCAATAATGGCTACGGTGTTCATAACTGTCTGATTTCAACACTTTCCATTAAAACCAATACTACGCACATCTCAAACAATTCTCCTTCCCAGAAACCCCTTCCCTCCCTTAGATACAAAAGCCACGTATGATTCATTTTTGCACATAAGGTGTTTAAGCAATTTTAAAATTAAGACATGCAAGAAGAATGATAAAATGTTTAACTCCACCATCACTGCACTAATACAGCAATCTTGTACCTGGGTTTGGGTTTTGAAAGAGTTTAGATTTGGGTCACCCCACCAAAGGTGACAAATTAAGTTCATTATGAACTTGAGTAACTTTGCTCCAGTTGCAATTGCAGCATCAGGAAGTCCAGGTACATCCCAACACATGCATGATTATACTTCAAAACTATAGAATGAAGCAAACATGCACCTAGAGACTCAAAGTGGAACTTGGAGAACAATATGAGAAACAAAAGCCAAGTAAGAAAACTTACAAGGACTGCAAACCGCTTAATCCTCTGATGGCCTCATTAGGTACAGTCTTCAGCTGATTGTTCTGTAGGGTTCTGTAAAAATCCACAGTATTAGTAAAGGAGAATTTGACAATAAACTTTATCAACAGTAGAGGTGACAGAAAAGCCCGTGATCCTGTTGTATTTTCACAGATTTCTAGTGTACATAAAAGCAGGTAGAGTCATCAAGACCAGATACCCAAAGGCAACAATGAAACAAGTGGTCTATTTCAGTTTTATTTGCAACTCATTAATTGGCAGAGAACGAGCCTCTGACATAATGCGCTGAAAATCCCCTGGGAGCAGACTGAAGAGGTTGAGCAACTTAACACTAGTACAAATTTGCTACAAGGAATGATATTGTATTATTTTCTTGTTAAATCATCCCATACATGCTACAAAATACACAAACCTCTAATTTTTCTTCAAGCCGCATGACTACAGAAATCATTAACCAGTCTAATTTACAAAGTGCGATCACACCAAAGCACGTCTGGGCAAACAGCAAAGACACCGAATGGAACTAGAGCCAAGCTGAGTTAAGCTATTCTGGGTTGGGTTTTTTGTTTTTAAGAACTTCTCTTACAGGGTCAACATATTTTGTGATGACTTCTTTTATAAGAAGAATGTCACTAACTAAGATCTCAAACATTATATAATATTACTGGATCTTGGCGCATACTCGGGTAGAACACAAGTTAACAAGTAAGTTTACTGTTAGTTAACATCCAAGTTCCAAATTTTTCAAGAATTTCAGACATCCAGTATGCAGTATTCTGACAGAGATACCTTCAAAAACCTTGACACTCTGCATTCAATTTACAAAACATCATACTGATTAATACTGCAGACAGGCAGTTCCCTCATTTGGACCCTGATTATGCTGTTTATTCATGATTCTTTCTTTACAATCTGAGGGTCCTTTTCCACTAGGTTTTTTTTTTAAATATCTGTTTAATTTAATCTTGCCCTACTAGCAACTGGAATTATTTACATCAGCATAAATACTACAATTCCTGGATACAGGATCTGAAAACCCCCAAAACGAGGAAAGCTCTTTTTATCCTTAGCCATGTGAGAACAGTTGAAATCAACACGTTGGAAAAGAAAACACAATATGGGAAACAGGGTAAAAAAAAAATATTTTTTTTTTTTTTTAATTAAAACTTTTCCTAATAGTAAGTCATTTTCATCTAATGAAGCATCAAACTATGGAAATTGTTTCTATCACTGGTGGGGGATGATTCAAAGATCAAATAGTGCTTGACATCTCTAAGTACTATTACTACCAGTGATAACATTGGGGCACCTGATGGAGTAAGTTGAGGGGACAGAGAACAACAAAAAGCTTTACAGGCCCTTTTTGGAAGTTTTCCTTCTTGGGATTCTTTTGCTACAAGATGTACTTCAGAAGCAACTACGTGTTCTAATTAGAGTAATTAGAGTTTAGTCAAATTCACTGTGGTTCATCATCCCCACTTACAGCAGGCTTTAAAAAGAAAAACCAGAAACACAAAAAACAACACTGTAGGAGAGCTATAATTTTTTTTTTTTNAAAACACACCACCCAGAATGATGAAGAATCTTCTTATGGCACAATGTTTGAAAAGTGTATTTACCAACTATTAACATGATTCTCTGGCTTTCAGCATTGCTCTGCTGAAACACATGCTCTGGTAGCCATATGTTTTTAATCTACACAGCAGTTTCTAAAGAAACTATGCAGTTAAGTAAAAATAGCTAGATGCCAGCTCGAGGCACGGAAAAGTTTCTTCTGTGAGCATCCCAAACGCAAAGAGCGCACCCACAAGCAGGCTGTATGTTCACAATGCTGACAACTGACAGGATGCCTGCTGGCACTACCAAAACATCATCTTGGTAACATTTCATCTTTTTGGTCAGCTATTTGGACAAACTTTTCAGGAAAGAAAACTGTTTTGAGGGAGGGAAAAAGAGAACAAGATTTTCAGCCATACTTGCTCTCTCTCAAGACGTGGTCAGTTTCAAACTTGGACTCCTAGACACTAACAAAGTAAATTGTGAAAACCACCATGGTATTAAAAGTAATAAAACCAGGAGACACTGCAGAACACAAAGCAGGAAAGCAGAAACAGCAGCCAAAACAGCTGCTTTCAAGTAGCTCATTCTCCCTCCCCCCCTCCTTTTTTTCTTCAAGCTTTTTCCTCTCTATCCTGACCAGCAGACCCTGTGTGGTCCAACCTTTCTTAAACTGCTAAGAGTTGTGACACGAGGTATTTTATTAAGGGCAAAAGACAATAATGCAGAACACCTGGTAACCCACAGCTGCCAAAAAGATGCCATCATTTCAGCCAAAGTATTTGCTTTCAAGACTTGGTTTCATGTCCAAGCTAAGCAAAAGCAACGTTGGAGAAGGTTGTACAATGAAATCAACTGCTGGAAATACTATGAACAATGCAGGACGTGTGAATAATTAAAAACCAGCCAGAGCGTTTCAACAAAGGTTAACATCAAACCCCACCTCTGCTGTTACAGGGCAGGGTGAAGCAAGCCAGCCACACTAAGGGGAAAATATTACTTGAAAGAAGCAAATGAAGGAAACAACAAGACTGTCATCTAAACCACCACCTTGCCAGAACACAGCAACATTATTACGTTTTTATCTTAGTCTCTAACTACATAAAAGAGATTATCCAAAGCTTTTGATGCCTAAATAAATCTGCTCACAACAGAATTCATGACTTAATAAAATGCTGCCTGGTGGAAAGGATGCTAGTTATGTTTATGAAATCCATTTGTCAAAGGTAGATGGTTTTATTTATAACCCAGGGCAGGAGCGGATGGCTTCTCATGAAAAGGAAGGTGACAGCTGTGGTAGGTACTATTTGATTTTGGAAAACAGTGTTACTATTGTTTGTTCAAGAGAACCTTGGTATTTAGTCCTTGTATTCCCATGTACACCCCAATTGCTACAGCTATGGCTCTGACATCAATACAAAAATGCTTACAGCTCAGCTGCTTCTGTCTTAAAGAAAAAAAAAAAAAAAAAGAAAGGGAATCTCCTGGCTGCTGCTGAAAAAAAACCAAAGTCTGCAAGGCTTGCCAGTAACAAAACTGCTCTGAAACAAGAAGAAAAATTAAAATAATCAGTGCGTACTTATTCCTGAAATCTCCTGTCTGCAATGAACCTTGGGATTTCAGAGCTGTGACATGAGTTTTCAAATCCTTCGAACTTTTAACATGAATGAAAAACTCCAGATAAACACTCCCCCTAAAATTCATTCTCTTTTCAGTCTCTGCCCAAATCCCCTGTATTAACTTTATCTGGGGGGACATGGAGGGAGGTTTGCAATATTTCATGTCTTTCTTTTCAATAATTTCCTAAGAAATTCACTGTAAACAAAGAAACATTGATGAAATGTGCTGGGTTTCTCTACAGCAGAGAGCCAGTGATCTGCAGAACACGTTTATTTTTAAAAGTATTCAAAACATGAAAATAGCAACCCTTAAATCACACAAAATTTAACTGAGGCTATAGCATCAAATTATTTTGGCACTCAAATACTACTAGTTGATACTTGATAACGTACCACACACCTTGATGAGCAGCAGCCCCAGTAAATGTGTATCAGGCAGCTCTGGCTCTCCTGATGCTCCCCGTGAACTGGGCTGGTGTGCAGTTCCTCAAGCATCTGCTGTAACCTCTCTGCCTGCCCCCACCCCAGCTCCGAAGCGGCTGGAGATCATGATTTGTTTAAAAAAAGCTAAACTAAATCCAGTTGAATCGCCTCCCCCAGCCTCACTGAGTGTCACTAACACAACCTACAGATCCCTAGAAACAAAATAAAGCTCAGCCACAACAAGGTTTGCGTGACTTCAAATAGCAAGGCTTTGCCTACCTCAAGGCAACTCCTGTTTATTTAGCCTTTTTAGAACCAACAGGAAAAGAAAAAAGGCCAACCTGCAATCCATTACATTTCCGTTTCTCCTCCATCTGGCTCCCTTCCAGGACAGAGGATACAACTAGCCAAGTGTGCAAAGGCTTTACTAATCAGTTTGCCAAACAGACATTTATCATTCCCCTCCTAGCCTTGGGGAGCGTGGCTGCTCCTCAGGAGGTTTCAACTGCAGCTCTCCAGCAGGCAGACACCAACGTATCGCATGGTGCTCTCAACACACTTCCCTCTGCTGCAGCATGTGCTGGCTGGGAGCACAGAGAGACTTCTCTTTATATATAATCAGGTTCATTTTAAAGAGAGAAACAAAGAATTAATAGCATATAACGTAGCACACGTACAGCATATAAATTAAGACATCACTGAAATCATCCAGTTGGATTTTCCACGTATTATCTCCTTTCAGCATGTCCTAAAAGTAGTTGCGCTCAGATTTTCAAATACAATGTTTAAAACAACAAATATTTTAAGAGTACCTCTGTTTCTCTCTCTTATAAACACACAGTAAATGGGCTGAGGAAAATCCCAGCACTACCAAGCCTCAAACTCCAGCACAACAGAAAGGAAGCAACCTTCACCTCCTTGCAGCAAGACTCACTAATCTGCTTGGAGCCAGGAGCCAACACAGGAAACTTCTCTGTGGTGGGACAACTTCACACTGCCGCAAAGCAGCACCTGAAGGCAGTTCCATATTTACACTACCGAACAGCCAGCACCCCTCCCTCCCTTCATTTGAAATGCTAAGAGTCTCAGAGACCTGGTCTGAAAGTCCATCTATTGTTTCCAAGTCAAGGTGCATCACCATGAGTTGAAGCGCTATTTCCAGAGGGCAGAGGACTATAAAATAGATTCATCCATAAGGGTAATAAAACCTAATTTAATAGACCATTGCAAAGCACACTGCTATAAGGCCACGAAAACTTGACTGGCTGTCTTTTACTTTGCAAGGCACATAGACATAGCAGCAGGCACCATCTGAACCTGTGTGAAGAAGAGAGTTCTCCTGCAAACTCAATCACAACTGCCTTTGTGTGGAAACTCTGTGCAGGACAGCAGGGATGCTGATGTAGCCCAGGGTTGGAGGCTTCTGCAGTGGAATCATAGTTGTCATATGTGACCACATTAGTACCTTTCTTCTAGGTTGGCAATCTCCTTGTAACTGCTTGGTATTGAAAACTGTAGTCCTTTATTTTTACTTTAAAAAAAAAAAACCCACCATTAAAAACAAGTCAATCAATGGGGCAATATTTCTGCAAATTTGGACCAATTCAAGTAGACGAAATAAATTTTAACATACCAGGGTAATAAAGTAGGACGTAGGGAGGACAAAATATTTCTATTCATCACAGATGAACAATACAGATGAGCAATACCCTCCATTCATTATGCTAAGTGACACAGTGGAAGATCTGCAGATATAGAAGACACCTTGTTTGGTTATCACAGGAATCGGGATACAATCTGGCTGGGTCTAATCTTCCATTTTATCCATTTCCCAGAGTACACAGCAAGCATAGCTTCTTGCACTGAAACTCTTCTGAAAGCAGCAAAGACTGTTTTCTCTTTTTTGGGAAATTAAAACTTCTGCAATTATGAGTCTGGCAACCTAGCTGCATGCTAAACCAAGCCAAGTTAATCACTGGTGTCACTCCAAAATCAGAGAGGATGTCCCAAATATTTTTGTCTCTAACAATTAAAATCACTCTCATTTTGACAGGATGCAACACAAAACTTGTTAGAAACCTCTCTATTCGTCCTGCATCCCAGATGGTGGTGAAACTCAGGTTACTTGAGCAAAGAATTAGGTCTCCTTCTGTCCTTCTGAAAAGCTAATGCACATAAACAAAGCAGTTTTGCTGTGGGTTTGTTGTTTTGATTTTTCCCCCTTTGTTATTCTGGGATCCTCCTAACTTTATCTGGCCATCCTGTCTCTGCTAACAATACATTGGCTGCTTTCTCCAGGGCTCAACTGTAAACTTACTCCCTCACTGAAAATTCAAATAGCGACACAGACTGCAATCCTGACAATCACCTGATTTATTATTTCTACATTAGCTGCTTTCTGGTAAGACCCAAAATTCCTAATTCAAGATCTAGTCAAGGCTGAACCTTCCACATCCCTTCCAGACCATCCACTACTGCCCCTCTGCCCACTCAACATCTCCTTTTAGCTCTCCAGCTTTTACCCACCTATTTTCGTCCCAGTGGAAAATAGTCCATTGCTTCTTCACTTGCACTTTCAAGATTTCTTTACTTTTTTGCTGTCTTACATCAAACTATTCTGCCATCCTCACATCCCTAACATCAACTTTTCACAGTTCTTTTGTGATTCCCACACAAACTTAAATTTTACTTCATGTTCTCCTGCAACTGAAGTAACCTCATAGATACTTGCTGGGTATCATGGATTAAATTTTCTCAAACTTAAGAAAAGAGCTTTAAGTTCCACTTATTCCAGAAAAGCAGCCACTTTGGGATAGAACTGAGTTGTTGATGGACAGTTATGTGCTCCAATTTATTCATCAACATTTGAAGCCTTAAACAAGTACAGCCACGCGTAGGAAAATGCCAGTGGTTCAGCAGAGATGCCCTGCCCGGGGAGGGCACTCGCCTGCACAGACAGCCCCTATCCAAGCTGGGCAGCTGCAGAGAGGAACGGGCTGGTAAATGGAAGCTGTATCACCAGACTAAACCTCACTTTGCTTATCTGGGATCAGCAAACAGCCCCTTTGGGACTTTTGTCAGCTGCAGCCTGCTGCTCGGCTGTGGAGCCAATCAATAACCCACAGATTGCTCCCAATTCTTCCACGCCAATTTAACCTAACTAAATGGATACTTTATTCTGCTAATGGAAAACGCATTTGTCTCCTCCTCCTTTTCTTGCAGTACTTCCAGTATTATACAACCTCAAACGCTATTTATAAAATTTTGAGCACATAAGCCAAGGCACACCAGGACTGAAAAAGGAAGCCTGTAACTACGACCAGCACTGAAACTGCACCAGCTCTCTCCAGCTGAGCAAGCACTTCTCATCCCCAGACTTCCCTTCCTAGCAGTTACAGCTTTCTCAAAGTTACACTGAGCTCCAAGTAATAGTTTGTTTTCAAAATGCCTTCCTGGGCTAAAAATTTAAAATGTCTTAAGTAAACTAAACTCATTAGAAGAGGCCTGTCTGTAAGTTCCACTGTTACACTCCCAGCGAGAGTCACCAGCACCCACTGCAAGACAAAATATAGCTCTATGATACTGCTTTCCATGGGCTGCCAGAGAACTGTACTTTTTCTTGTTAACAGGAAAATAATTTATGATTGATTTTGAAGAAAGTAAGCATTCCCATCCATGCAAAATATGCTCTATCATTTAATTTGCAAACAGTATCCGCACTGGGGCAGGATCTCCTTGAAGTAGAGCCCAGGGGTTGCAACACATACAACACCAAAAGAAACACATATAACCTCAAACAACTATTACACAACATGAGCAGTTGAAGTAAGCTGTCTTGGTAGTCCCAAATGGTATTCTCCAGCAACAAACAGAAATTTGCCCAGATTTTCTAACAGACCTGTCTTCAAAGCAAGCAACAGTATCATGTTATCTTGAAAACTAGTAACACTTAGTCTACAGCAGTAAGGACATGCTGTTGCAAAAAGCAACTTTGATTCCTCCCACTTCGAAAACAGAAAGCAGAATCCATTCCCTAAGATGTGCTTTCTTCTCCCTAAATGCACACCTATCACTGTGTTGTGATAACTTTCAGTCAACTAGAATGCAACAACTCAATCAACGACAAATTTGTGGTAAAAAGGACTATCCACATACTCAGGTTTCCAAAATAATAAAATATATTGATGGTTAGACATTAGAGGGTGAGGAAGTGATTGTTTATATAGTAAATCCTCAAAGTTGCTTGAATCTGTCCATACAGCCTGTCTCTTACTCTAGCATTTATTGGCTTTCCAGGCATGGGATCTTTTGAATGACCATGCATCTAGCAAGTGACACTAGAAGTAGCTTAAATGTATACATATATTTGGCAATCAAATCTCCAGTACCAGCTTTCTAACAGCTTCAGATGCATCTGGGTGAACGCAAGACCCAGATTTTGTAGACATCTCCAGAATTAATTGAGTCCCTTCCCTAGGGAATAGTTTTCAATACAATTGCGCGTTTCAGATTCAGGTCAACTTTTCCCCAGTTGAAAAAAAAGCAAGTATTTTATCAAAATCATCTAGAAGTCTGTCTTTATATAGGAAGGGCAGGAAAAGAATTTCATATGAGTACAGGTTCTTCTACGCCAGGAGAAATCTGCCAGAGCTAATTAGGCAAGAACACCTCAGTACTCACAAAAATACACCAAAATACAACCACCCAAGAGGAGGGAAGGAAAGGAAGTAAAAGAATGATTTAATTTCTCACCATGTGTTTTTATGGTAACATACAGTGTCATACTGAGACATTATGGTGACAGAAGACACTCAGACCAGTCAATTACTTTCTCAGAAGAGTACAGGGATAATACATTTACCTCCAACATATAGGATATATTTTTTCTGCTTCTCTGTGTGAATATCTAAGGCTTTTGCACACTTCTAAAGGCTTGAGCCTGGTACTGGCTGCCTGCTCGCTTTTGTCTCATATTTCTATTCCGGATCAAAAAAAGAAGATATGGACTGTATGGCACAAGGACTGCTTGAGGGACTCCACCTGGAGAGATCCAAGCCGAGAGCTTCTGAGGGTACTGCTTGGTCTCTGTAAGTTTCTTATTTGGTTTATAGGTTCAGATAGCCCCAACCTGGCAGCTCAGACAGCATAATACATTCAGGCTTGTAAGAGGAAGCACAACACCTCAAACTTCAGCCTCCAAGCCATTTAGCTCAGCAAGATTCCATGTGCATGCACAAAAATAATGCTGAGAAGCGAAACTTGAAGACAACAGATAAGGAAAAAAGTTTTGTTTCCCTCTAAAAGTACTTGTAGCAGAACAAGCACACTTGGGATCCTTATACACAACCATGCCAGCTTTTAGAATCAACATGTAAAACCAGAAACTGGAAAGAAAAATCCTCATCTTCTAAAAGCAATGGAATTTACTCAACCTACTAGCTAGCATCTGTCCCCACAAATAGGAAAAATACGCAACTGTTAAGCACAGTGAGAACCTTCTGAGCTACAGAAATATTATTCTTCTATCAGCAGGATTGAAACTCATCCAGAATCAAACTGATTTAGGACTTACGTAGATAAGAAAACATTAATTAAACATGGGTTGGCCAACATGTTTTTAAACATCATTTAGCATCTAGTGCAGACCAAGTAGGTGATGTTTAAAAATATCTTAGCTGACTGTGGTTAATTCTACTTGGGAGTCTTTGCCTAAAGGTTTGTCTTGACTAGAATTTGAAGGTGCAAGTTACAACAGGCCGATGAGCTTTCTGAAGCTGTAGCGCATACAAGGCAGCAAAGGTTTTCAATGCATGCTAGCTGGTCAAGTCCAAGCTGAAACTCTTCACTTGCTACCACACGTGAAACCTATGCCTTGCATTTTCTTCATCAGAACTTTGCCTCTTGGAATTCAAGCTGGAGCAACTGAGGAAATTACCTTCTCCAGCTGTTCAAGTATTCAGAGCTGGCAGATGGATGAAGAGCACTCATTGGCTTTCACCCAACATCAGCTGGCTATTTTTGAAATACCAACAGGACGTCTACACTGGCTGCCTTTATAACAAGGCAACTGAAAAGAGCTCTCGGCTTGTTCTTCCATCTCTGCTGGGGCTGAATGGACACATAGGGGGTGGTAATGGCTCCAATCTTACCTGCAAGTTTCACAAGAGGATGTAATCATGTCAGCTAACATGAGGCATCAGGACAACTTTTCTCATGAAGACCCATCCTTACTTTTTCTACTTGCCTCCAGCTTCCCACTACAAATCCTGGGACTACTTATGTTTATAAAAGGGAGAGAAATTGCACCACCTGATAAACGTTTGCATGCTACCTTGAAAATACTACTTTGAAAAGACCTAGCGCTGAAGGACAAAAAGCCTCCTTCCACCAAATGCTCCATAGCCAGGTGAGGAAAGACACTGCATCCCAAACTAACAGCTCAGCCTTGGTGGCCTTGGCAGAACTCCAAGACATGCCTTATTCATAAAACCAGAGTAATAAAAAAGACAGACACTCCCCCTCCTTCCCCAAGGATACTACAACTTGGTGCTGATGCAGAAATTAGAAGGAAGGGGACCATCTAAATTACACACTGAAATAGATACTACAAAAGCAAGCAGCTGTGACATTTCAGCCAGGTGGTCATCTTCAGCTGCAGTCAAGAGGAAAAATAACTCCAGACATTTCCCTTGCAGATACTTCCTGATTACAACCTTATGGCAAAACCACCTTATTTTCACTGCTAGTATGCATTTTAATTAATCCCTAACTTCTTAAAATATACTTTGTCAATCAAAAGCCATGCTCAGAGACTCCGGCTGAGGAGGGGGAAAGGAATTTGAAATGTTTAAGCAAGATCTCTTAGTGCTGTAGTCAGCATGGATATAATTAGTCAAGCAAATTTTCAGTTGTACTATGTCTTTCCTAAAAAATTACAGCTGCACACGTACTGTCTTTCAGTCACTGTTTATTCATCTCTCAGCAGCTTAGCGCTATCCTTCAGGAAAGAGAAAACTTTTATTGATCTTAACCTTCCTTTTATCACCTTACTTCCCTGACCAATTTCACCACCTATTAAATATTAAAAAAAAACTTAGTAAGGTTTGCCCTTGACTGATTAAAAAAAGAAAATAACTGAGGGTAACAGAACAGAACAGAGACTTTTTCACATCATGTATGAACAAAAAGCAGAAACACAACATGCCTTGGCATCAGAACACATTGGGAAGGTAATCGAGCACTGCTGTCTCTTGGTGCCTGCAGGCAACTTTTCTCCTTGCAATATTATCTGCTCTTCGAAACCCTAACAGTCAAGAGCATCCTCCCCAACCCTTGTTGAAGAATCCAAGAACCCTGCCCCAAGGCTGACTGGTCTCCCCTTTGGACAACCACGTGTTTGTGTCACAGGCAACCTACAGACAAACAGGAGGACAGTTTGCTGTCCGCTGCCCTCCTACCCCCTTTCACATAAACTCACAGCCAGACAGCCAAACTTTATCACCTAAACCTTACCCACCAGTGGGTGGCAAATAAGATGACAACATTTTAAATGCTTAAGAGTGGAGAACAAAACAAGGTTAAAAGGTCACTAGTGGGGGGAGACTCTTGCTTTATTCAAGTGGTTCAAGTTTCTGAAGCCAGACTGGAAAACTGGTCAAGAATAAAAATCATTTTGATTTGCCTTTCTTGATGAGAGTGCCTTTCTAATGAATCCAGCAGATCATTCACAAACATAGCAAATGGAAATAATGCAGTTAAAATCCTTCAGACTATTTCAGATAACTTGAAATATTAGGAAGAACTGTAACCATTTAGAACAGCATCAACACATAACACAGCCTGACTGCTCTTGTTAAAAATTCACACTGGAAAATGTTTTGTGCTTTCTAAAAACACTGCATTATCTAACCATATTTCCCTCTTCTAGCTTTCTATAAATACTTTAAGGTGTGGTTAGAAAACTCTAGCCAAGTTCTTCAAGGATTTTTAGTTTCCATATCAAGTTCAGGGCTGCAGCATATTTACATTAACGTTTTCTGGAGAATACACTTCATTAACTGCCACGGCAAAACCCTTGGTGGTCTGCTCCTCACTGACTCTGACCATTGCCATCTCAATCATTTGCAAATTACTTCCAGATGGGTATCCGTTACACAGAGATGGAGAATTTTTATAACATTTATAAATAGTGCAAGAATCCTACAGACATATGATAGGTGTACCATGCAGTGACACGCACAACGAGGCTGTGAAGGGGAGCACGGGGTACACATAACCCAACGGGTGGATTCGACCTAAGGACAAGCTGGAACCCCTACAACTAATACTCAGGTAGGACACTATTTCAAATGTAAGAACAACTCAGGTTGTACCTCCACATTTCATACTTTGCAGGTGAGTCAGTCGCCCAACACTGCCATTTAGTGTTGTTTTGGAAGTCATCTTCGACATGGCCCCAACTGCCATCAGTCTCCCAGCCATGTCAGACCTCCCAAACTTGTGTGGGTGTCTCAGATAACCCAGCACATCTAAAAACAGCATGGGATGCATACATCTCGGTGACGTAAAAGGCACCTTGTAATCAAGCAGCCAGCTTTTACAAGTCTGGTATGCTGCTGCTTTCACCTTTATTAGTTGGTGTTCATTTCAGGATTGAGAGAATGATCCTCTGAAGTCTCTCCAGACTACCAAGTAATTCATTGCATTAAGGAAACGCCAACCCCCATTTTAAATGGCGCCTACTGCATTTTTCAATCCCATCCTCTTCCTGTGTGGACTGTGTAAGAGTCAGATGCCACCATAATACATTTAACTGCCTCCCAT
This sequence comes from Jacana jacana, assembly GCA_013400555.1. Lineage (NCBI taxonomy): Eukaryota > Metazoa > Chordata > Aves > Charadriiformes > Jacanidae > Jacana > Jacana jacana. Next base: position 248,838 of record VZTM01016017.1, on the reverse strand, counting down.
TTACATTCAATTAAGTTCTGTGATACTATTTGGCAATATTAATTAAGTAACTCTGCTAGGAGCTAATCTCCCAGAACACTTGACAGATGGCAGGGCTAAAGCACGGTATGAAGAGAAAAAGGTCTGGGGCCGTCTCCTGGATGAAGACCTACTAAAGTCTGTGGCAGTGTGGGTGCTTCCTGCATTCCCATTAGTTCACAGGATCTTCATTTGCTTTAGACATGAACTCTTGGGAAAAGTTCTAGATGGAAAAAGTCACTTCAAGCACAAATTTCAACACCACTTCATTTTAACTCTGTTTTTCTTCGGTGTGGAGACTCACGCCCAGATTTCTGTGCTAAAAAAGCAACTTCGGTAGTGCCTGGCTGTCAGAATTTGGATCTGTTCAACTATAAATAAAAGCCAGGAAGAAAGTTTGAAAATCACCTTGGAGTGGAGAGGGAAAATTGTGGTTGTACAGTAGGAAGTATGACAGTTTGCTTTTTTCTGTCCACAACCAGCAGAAATAAAGACAGAAAAAATTCTGTATCCTGTCCCACAGAGACAAAGGAATGGCCAGAATGAAGCAAAAATGTGTCGCGTCTGGTGCTGGTCATTCCCATTACGGAGGGGAGCTGCTTCTGCTTGAGTCTCCTTCATTACGTTCTCTCTAAGAAGAAACCGAACTGAAGCAAGGGAAGCTGAAGATGACTTGTGCACAGATGAATATAACTGGGTCTTTAAAGAAAAGGAAGAAACCTTCCTCATTTCACTGTGGGTGGGCATGGCCAGAGCCTCTGCAAACAGGCCTCAAATTCAAAGCAGCCCACTGCTGCAAAATGTTACTAAAAACTCACAAGTCTTGGGTTAATGGATTTCAACTGAGAAGTACTGTGCACAACTATTGTCTGCTTATGGCTGTGCTCTCACCGTCATTTTCCTGTCTTTTGGTACCTGTGATAGCTCGTGAATTGGAGACAGTTCTTCCTGGAGATTCTCCTATCTACACAGCTTTCGGAAATAACTTGAACATAAAATGAGAATTGTATTTGTTTTTTTCTATTGTACCAAGCAATTATGATTGATTCACATATGTTGCAAACATTTGGCATGTATCATTTTTACTGTAAAGTTATTGCTTTTTGGTTCTTGGGCTGTTTGGGGTTTTTCCAGAAGTTGCTTAAAGATACCCAGTGAGCATGCCAGGAATGACTTAAAGCTTCTGGGTGTTCACATGTAATTGAGCTTAATGCTAGCCTGTTTTTTTTCAAACTGAAATTTAGGGGGACAATAAGGTACACGCAGCAAAAAGCTCTTGGGCAATAAGCACAATAGATGATGGCTGAAGGCTCTGCCTTTTCCCTTTACCTCTTGACACACCCCAGGGTTTATGGAAGTTACACAATATGCACACGCACCAGTTAGGTTTTATTGCTTAATTACTTATACGAGGAAAAAAATGAAGTCTCCCACAGTAATCTGAAGTTGGGAAAACTTAATTGCTTTTTTTCAACTTCTGGTGTGAAATATAACTATAAAGTGTTTGGAAAAAACTGGACTACAAATACAACCTAACAAAACATACAGATATACAGCAGCACGTAAGGAATGTTATCTAGTTGTCTCTACCTGAGCCAAGCACACTTTCCCAGGCTTATAATTTTTATTTTTGTTGTTTAAATTTACTACTTATGCTGTGTAGCCTTTCTTAAATTGTGTCAATTGCACACACGCACCACCTGAACTGCTGGTACATCTATTTTCCTTCATGAGGTATTCCCAACTACATTAGAAATTTAAGCAATACCTAAGGTCAGAGGGAATAAACCAGAACCTGTTAGGCATGAAATAAGATATCACACACAATTCATCTGACATAAATAAGCTCAACTGTGCTTCACAATTGTACTGACCCGAGTCAAAACTACTTAAAAACCAGGGAAAATGGAGTTATTTTAAGTGTATTAGTAATGGTAACTGCTATATTATCAGGACATAAGAGAGACCAAAATTGTAAGGAGAGGTAGAACATCTTATTAGGCCAATCAGTGCAGTTGGGGGGTGCACGGAAGAAAAAAAACAGAGAAGCCTGAAGGAACACAAGCCTTTCTTCAGGAGCAAGTGATCCATATCTTCTCAATTTCTCAGGATCTTTGTCCCAGTGAGGTGCAATGGTTGTATTGGTTATAGCAGATAACCAGAGTCAAAAGGTTCTGGCTTTATCTAAAGTTTTGCTATGGGGTTAATTTACCCTTTGGCCCTCTACAAATGGCTTCCATTCTTTTCTTCAGTTTCCTCAGTTGTAAAGTTGGAAGAATGTTTTCCCACTTCGTGCAAGTTTTTCTCTTTGGGAAATAAGCTGTTCTTTCCCAAAGGTACGTTTATTGGGGGGAAAAAAAAAATGAAAAAAATCTCTCACCACAGTATTCACAGTTCCAGTCTAGCCAAAGTCACAAGTAAGGACGTCCTTACTTTGTTTTTTAAATGCTCTTTGACACAAGGAATGTTACTTTGACACTGAAAATGCAAGAGAAGCAAAGCAAATCGCAGTGGTTTTGTCTTATCTATTTCTTATTGCTGGAAGTTCTCAACGCTCTCTGGCAAAGGTTGAACCATTACCTTCTCTTCATAGATAAGGAAAGTGAGGCACATAGAAGTCACTTGTCACATAATAGTACGTACTAAAGCAGTAATTGAAAGTCAAAGCCTTCCCCTGCTTATTGACTCTGAAATCCCATCTGATTCAGGGCTATGCTGTGAAAGGGTGCTTCAACCTCACAAGGGCATCTCAGTTAAAACTTCAGTTCTGCAAAACACTGGGCACACAAGCCT
>VZTM01016017.1:226343-245126 GCA_013400555.1 Jacana jacana | reverse complement strand
AAATTGTAAGGAGAGGTAGAACATCTTATTAGGCCAATCAGTGCAGTTGGGGGGTGCACGGAAGAAAAAAAACAGAGAAGCCTGAAGGAACACAAGCCTTTCTTCAGGAGCAAGTGATCCATATCTTCTCAATTTCTCAGGATCTTTGTCCCAGTGAGGTGCAATGGTTGTATTGGTTATAGCAGATAACCAGAGTCAAAAGGTTCTGGCTTTATCTAAAGTTTTGCTATGGGGTTAATTTACCCTTTGGCCCTCTACAAATGGCTTCCATTCTTTTCTTCAGTTTCCTCAGTTGTAAAGTTGGAAGAATGTTTTCCCACTTCGTGCAAGTTTTTCTCTTTGGGAAATAAGCTGTTCTTTCCCAAAGGTACGTTTATTGGGGGGAAAAAAAAAATGAAAAAAATCTCTCACCACAGTATTCACAGTTCCAGTCTAGCCAAAGTCACNGAACATCTTATTAGGCCAATCAGTGCAGTTGGGGGGTGCACGGAAGAAAAAAAACAGAGAAGCCTGAAGGAACACAAGCCTTTCTTCAGGAGCAAGTGATCCATATCTTCTCAATTTCTCAGGATCTTTGTCCCAGTGAGGTGCAATGGTTGTATTGGTTATAGCAGATAACCAGAGTCAAAAGGTTCTGGCTTTATCTAAAGTTTTGCTATGGGGTTAATTTACCCTTTGGCCCTCTACAAATGGCTTCCATTCTTTTCTTCAGTTTCCTCAGTTGTAAAGTTGGAAGAATGTTTTCCCACTTCGTGCAAGTTTTTCTCTTTGGGAAATAAGCTGTTCTTTCCCAAAGGTACGTTTATTGGGGGGAAAAAAAAAATGAAAAAAATCTCTCACCACAGTATTCACAGTTCCAGTCTAGCCAAAGTCACAAGTAAGGACGTCCTTACTTTGTTTTTTAAATGCTCTTTGACACAAGGAATGTTACTTTGACACTGAAAATGCAAGAGAAGCAAAGCAAATCGCAGTGGTTTTGTCTTATCTATTTCTTATTGCTGGAAGTTCTCAACGCTCTCTGGCAAAGGTTGAACCATTACCTTCTCTTCATAGATAAGGAAAGTGAGGCACATAGAAGTCACTTGTCACATAATAGTACGTACTAAAGCAGTAATTGAAAGTCAAAGCCTTCCCCTGCTTATTGACTCTGAAATCCCATCTGATTCAGGGCTATGCTGTGAAAGGGTGCTTCAACCTCACAAGGGCATCTCAGTTAAAACTTCAGTTCTGCAAAACACTGGGCACACAAGCCTCAAGTGGGACAAGAGGGAGAGAAAAACTGGAGAAAGAATTTCTGCCAGAGAAACTATGACCAAGAAGCCCTGTACCACAGACATTGAAATTCTGATGTAGGTCAGTGTGGGCTTGCAAGCACTGCATCTGCAGCCTACAGGGGCAATGGGAGCAAGCTGCAAATGAAACAATATGTGTTTTATGGAACTTATGCAACAGCTATACTGTAGCTCCTTCAGAAACAATGGTAATTACACACCTCTTGTGTTATCTTTGGATAACACTGATTAGTATGTGTCATCACTCTAGCAATGATTAAAATAATTACCATAAAAAGTCCCTTGTAAGTAGCATTTACTGTTCCGGTTTCCAAACACATACAGGATTATTTTTTTCAAGTGTAATTGCTTTCCCTGTTCACAACTCAACACTATTTCCCCACCCACCTTCCACTTTACACAGCCATCTGATGTAGCAAAACTTTATTATATATAAAATACTTACAGCTCTTCCAAGTAGGGAAAGTTCTTGAAGGCATCCTCTGGTAGCCTTGTGATGTTATTCATGCTGATATCTCTGGAGAAGAAGAAATATAAATTCATCAATAAACAGCAAGGGATTTAAAAAAAAAAGAAAGCCGAATCATACAGTATGATAACAGAAAAAAAGTATTTCTAGAAATTTGCATGCTAAGATTTCAAAGCATTGCAGTTTGAGAATCCAGTTGTAGCAAAGACCTATATAATGGAAATCTGATTTTAAAAGTTTTCTGATACCTTTAAGCAAAACAAAATTACTGTGAAACTACAAGGTATGCATGTATGGAAGAGGCTCTACAATACTGCTATCCCCAGTGCTTATTTTTACCAACTTACATGTACGTACAACTTTAACACAGAAAATTTAGACCACTCTAAAGTCACAGCATATGAAAAAATGAAAGGGAAAACAAGAGGGAAGAAAAGGGATTGTGACCACCCACTACGCGAATTTTCATCCCACAGTGTCTTTAAAAAAAAATAATAATACACGCAGTGGGACTTAATAAAGAGCTTCTGGCAAACATGGCTTCTGGAACAACTGACAAGAACAGCAGAAACATGTCCTAGCTCCACCACAGTCATCTTTCTTTTTTTCCCTACAAAACCTATAGAAGTCCTCGAGGTAACAGTTTTAAGCAGATTTCATTCTCAGTCCGTAAGTGGAGACAGGCTGGCAGCAAGTGCTTACATGATAGGTATGCAGACCAGTTTGGCCTTCTTCTTTCCAAAGGAGTAATAAATGGCAAACTTGGTGCCATCACCTCAGCTCACACCTACATAACCATCACAGCTAATCCAGTCCTAAAGCAAGTTACCACTCAATATGAGTAAAAGCAGCACAAAAACAATCCAGTTTGACAATTAAACTAATTACTGCCTAACAATCCATGCCATAACCCAAGTTTGTACTTTTTGCTTCATTATTGCTCCTTTATTTCTTTAAATAGGTAGTTTAACGAGCAATTTAGTGAGACTCATTAATAGAGCTCTCCCAGCTTCTTTCTGCTTGCTTCTTCCACAAAGTATTCTCTAGTGCCTATGTGCCACCTCCTCCTGCATTTTGGGTAAAAAGCAAACAAACAAAACAAAACCACCTCTTCCGTCTTATTGACAAGCAACAGGTACCACTGAAGCCCCAGCATGAAGATCTGAAGGGCTGGTGACTGCACATAGGCCAGCAGATCTTACCACCTAAGAAAGCTTGATCTCCAAATAAGTACCAGCCCTTGGTTTTTGCTGGGGTAGATGTTCTCAGCCCATCAATAGTCACAACTATTTTTCAAACATCTGCCTCAACTAGGATTATCGCTTCTGATAAGGCAGAGAAAGGTCAAATTTAGACTCTTTCTGCTATACTGGAAGGGTACAAATCCCTGAAGAACTACTTTCCAGCAGCAAAACTAACCCCCTTGAGAAATTAAAAAAGGTTCAAATTCAGGATATCTTTTCCATGGCTCCCATGATAGGACTCAGTGCTGACCTCAGGAGGTTCAGGGTCAGGCCCTCAAGGGGAGCCGGGGCATGCAGAAGGGTTGGTGTAACTTCTGAGTAAATGGTGTCCTGGGACATTTGTGCCTTCTTCCATGCTATGATGAACTAAACGTCATGTCAGTACCACATAACCTACCAAAAATCTTGCAGCAGCTAATTAAACCATTTTTTGCAAAGACTGCCCACATTCTTCCTCCAATTGCCAGACCATAATGTCTAACACTGCTCATTAAAAAAAGTTTCCTTATTTATAGTGACAACAGAATGCACTATATAAAAAAATCCCATAGTTACAGGAGAAAAAAAATAAATCTTTTTTCCCCAGAGCAATTGACAATGTGAACTGATGTCAGTGAATTTCTGTTGAGATTAACAAGTAACTGCTGACTGATCTGCTGTGCCTGATGGAGCACCACAGACCCCCCAGCCACCACCAATGTGAACACTGTACTCTTACGGTAAGTCTAGATGCAATCCTTTCTTTAAACCAAATATTTCTTAAATATAAGGCCAAAACATCATTCCTCATACCCCAGTGCAAACCAAGAGAGCTATTCCCCAGCAGCTGTTAAGGGTACACTAACATAACTCAAGAGCAATGGAGATCAAAAAAAGATCCAGCCCATACAAAACAAATACAATTGTGAGAGAGGACCAAGAAAATCCACGGTGGCACAAGAGACTCCTTGAACTAAGCTCCACAAGGAGCTGAACCAGAGATGATTTATTTCTGAACTCTACAGCCAGCATGCTTTAAAAAGTGCTTTGTGTCTCAGCAGCAGCCTGGGTACCGTGAGATGCCGCAGTTGCTGCGGGGGACATTTTTCTTCTTGTGCAGGAAAGTAAATAAAAGTATCAGATACATGAATCGTCAGCTGTCTGCTCCACAGGAGACTAACTTCTTTTCTCCCTAGCCCCCATACACATTTTTCAAATTGTCATGAACACACACGTTTCATGCATCCAGGCTAGTCCCCTCCCTTCCAGAGGACTAGGCATCCCCTACCAGTACTGACCAGGAAGCATTCATAGATCAGGCAGAAGGGTAGGAAGAGAGTGGAGACCATACATGAATTCAAAGAAATAGTAACCTGTGCAAGAAAATCCCAAGTCTCTCAAAGGACTGTCCAGGTTATACAAAACCCTGTTATGGTATATACCATATTAAATGGTGGTAGTGAAAATAAGTCAACAGTATGTGTCATCCGAAACCACTACGAATTAATGGTTATACATCACTTTGTCAATGATTTTGACTGCAATCATAATTCTTGCACTATGGGATTGCTGTTTAGGACAGAAGTAGTAAGAAATAACATCCATCTGAGAGAATTGTCTTGAGGTTTCCAGAGCTATAAATGCCTGATTTTCAGAAGTACCATATGCAATCCTAAATGAAGTCAATGGAAACTATGTAGACACACAGCATGGCTGACATCCGAATTCTACCTAATTTCAGCTTTCCCTGGGATCTGAAGTTAGCAAAGAATGTTTTTTGCCTGTAGCTCCAAGTGTTAATACTCCCATCTTAATATGGGAAGTAGAATCTTTGCATGTGAGATAGAACACCTTAATAACAAAGATTTGAGAAGCGTCATCAATATCCATGATTCTACTGAAAGTTATTTTCAAGTAAAACTACATTTTTAACAAAAGCAGACATTAAGATGCATTACAATTCCATCTTTAGCATTGTCACGTGTATCTTCGCGGACTGTAAAAAGCTGGAATTATTACAAAGTTTCTGTATTTGCTTTCATTCCATGTGATAGCAACTCCTAGCGAGTAAATAAATCTTTATAGCACTGATTTGCAGACTTTGGGGACATCAAGACACAACCTTCTAAAGTTTCTTAATAATCATACAAGTTTTAAATCCATTTCTGTTTAATTGAAATCATTACGTAAAATCAGTTTTGCTGCAGAAATCACAAACTGATTACCAATGCCTCACCAATCAACAGACCTGGGTAGACCCCACTCTGAAAAACTGCTAGAAAAAAATTATCTTTCAACACAGGAGATGAGACTGTGATATTATCTGAAGTGTGCTATGGGCAAAAAAAAGCGACAAGTGTAAAGGTAAAAACCACATAGAATTGTAGAAGACAAAAATCAAATGCTTGTGTTTATATATATGTATACACACAAAAATTTTTTTTTTCTTTTCCTTTCACTCTACAGAAAATCCTCAGTCAAAGAATGAGTTCATGGGTACTATTTGTTAGTAAAAAAATAGTAAGTAGTTCACAAGCTTCAATTCAAGAATGTTACAAACAATATTCACAAGCACCCATATCACTAAAGCTAGATGACTGAACTACTCTCTGAAAGTTTGCCTGGGATATTTGGAAGATACTTTTAATAACACATGCTTTATAGAAGAACTGCAATAAAAACAGACAAACGCCATATATTAAGACATAGTAACAGCAAATATTCCCTCTGAAACCACTGTCCAAAATAAAAATAGCTCTTGCCGGGTTTCTACTGCTTATATTTTAGAAGATATTCATTTTACTATTCCTAAAACTTAAAAAACCAGTCTATGCAGAATCAAGAAAGATGTCCATGCAACGAAGATATTAGCACAGGCCTTGGATATGTAAAAGACATCTCCACAGAGAAGCTTTTCTACTCCACTTGTTCCACGCCTCTATAGAAAAGCCTCAGGCCTATGAGCCCAGAGCTCATTTAAGGTCCTAATCAATAAAGTTCTAAGAATTAACAAAAAGAAACACTAATAGGACTTTCCCAGCTTCTAGCAGTGTCCTCAGGAATGATGCTATCACGCAAGGATCACATCAGCTGTTGCCTAATGCTCCACCTCAGCAGGGCTACAGTAAAGGACCCATCCTCATTTGGGTTGTTACATCCAGACATAAATCCCCTAAAAACAGCACACCACCAGAAAAATCTTTAGATTGGCACCAACCCACACACACAAAACCTCCCACAAACAAAACACCAAAAAACCCCCACACTTGCCCTAATTTTTAGTGGTACACCAAAGTTCAGACCCTGAATCTGAAAGCCTTATTTTAAATTTCTTTTCCATTATTTTGCAGTAGAGTCTCTCAGCCCAGCAATCTACAGCTCTGTCTTCAAATTAAACTAGACACACACTTATATTTGGCAAATCTTCCCTGGGAAGTGCAAAACGGACACAACAGCTTTAAGAGGCAAAAGATGAGAACAGTGATACCATGGTTTTACACCACAAATTCGTTAGGAAAATGAAGGAAAAGTCAGGGATAGACCTGCACCTTTCAGCAGTTAGCCTTTAACCAGGCTTATCTGTACTAAGCAGCCAGAGTAAATCTTCACTTGCTCACCAATTTTAACCAAGGCAGGTCAGGGCGTGATCGGGCAAGGAGCTGGCACCAAAACTCAAATGATGAGCAGCCAAAGGTGGTAAACTCTTTAGCAAGAAGAAGAGGCTGCATCTCAGGGATAACGTGAATCACAGCCTTAGAATTACAATTAGTTTCGCCATTTCAGGTAGGAGAGATGTAATGCCAGAATATAAACACAACCGTGCTCCCTCCCACAGTGCTACTGCTGCCACGGCTGCACGTTTCAACACTAAATAAGGCTCTCACATTCGGTCAGAAGTTTTGTCCTTCTGTGAAGGTTCTAGAGAAATGAAGAAAAAGTTTAAAAAAGGAAGAAAAAAACCTAACCAAGTAAAACAAGTAGCTGGAAGAAACCTACTGAAAGTGTTATTTCACCATCCTCAGTACTGATTTTTACAGCCCAAAAGTGAAAAAACCAAGCCACAGCACTCCAGCAGTCATTGGTTGTCTTCAGCCTGCTTGGCTTATTCCGGCAACGACTTTAATCTTCATTAACAGCTTAGTTTAACAAAGCCCCTTGCTTTTACTTAACATATAAACACATCTTTAAAAATACTTGTAGATATACTAACCAGCAAGTATGCTAAAAGCCACTCTTTCCCTTTGCAAATAGGCATCCAGTGAGATACATTTACTTGGGAGAGGAAAGCATATTTGTTGGACACAGTAAAAATATACAGCACCACATCTCTGCATAAAGCAGGAGATTTAAAATACTCTTAAAGCAACCAGCAGTGGAGATTTCAAAAACCTGAACCAGGCAATATAATGCACCTTTATTACTATTATTATACTCTTTCTGTGCAAGAATTCCAGCTTCTGATGGAAGGATTTTGGAGGGCTTGGTTTGGTTTTATTTTCTAAGGATTCTTTATTCTACTGCTAACCGAAGTCAAACTTCCCCAGCGTCCAGGATGAGCAGAAATAGTTCATATCTTGAATAGCAACTTACTAATTCTTTCACATTTCAAAAAAAGAAACTCTTCCTTATCTTCAGTCAGTGGCTTGAGCCCCAGCTTTCACCGGTGTTATCATGCAAAGGAGAATTAGGTAAAACGCACAGTATGGCACAGCGTATCCTGCCGAGCACAGATCACATCTTTTTAAAGCATGGCCTTTTCCATAAAGTAGCCTGACCCTTGTTAGATTTATCCTCAATATCTTTCTTACTGATTGCCAGAGCAGGATTCTGCCTGGGAAAGGACAGCTGACCGGAGACGATGGAAACGAAGGAGGGGGACAATAATTCTTGCACAAGAAGAAAAGCTGCAACAACGAAGAGGGACCACAAAATGGGGAACACAGGCTTCCCGTAGGGGGCTACAGAAAAGACAGGCAAAAAAGATAAATAAATTAGGCCAAGATACAGGCAGCGAACGAAAGCTAACAACCCACAACAACTGATGGGCATTCAAAAGAAAACCATGGCAGGTTTTCTGGACATTTAGTAGCAGTCTTTTTTTTTGACAATACCTACCATTCTTCTCTGCATCTCCCCAGCCAAAAGGTATGCACAGAAACCTCCCTCACTACCCAGCTCTGGTGTGCTGGCATGTCTCCTGAAACCAGAGGAGATGCCAATGCTACATACACTACTACCCTGGCACTGCAGCCTTGGCTATCAGCAGTTGGATCAGCACTGAACCAAGAGCACATGCACCTTCCCACCAAAATGCTGCACTGAATCTGAAGGCATGCTAACAACCTGAAATACTCCACTTTGGGGAAAAAAACATTAAATATCTAGCTATAGAAAAGGAAAATTAGATCTCAGCCAAATCCAAATAAGATAGGCTGCTTTAAGAATAAAATCATGCTACTCCCCTGTGCTCCCCTGCACTTCATTACTAGCTAACTTCTTCTTGGCTTTCCACCTAACCTCTATCTTTTGTGAGGTTTAGAAGGGAAGGGGGAGAGGGAAGGAGAGAGAGGTGTGTGTTTGTTGAAGGAAAGAAGATCATGTTTCAACAAGGCACCTTTAAAATCCTATAAAATACTCCCTCTGAGCAAGCTTAACCTGTTTGCTGATAGATAATAGCATGTAATACTGTAGGCTCCATTCAGTCTTTTCCAAGGTCTGGGCCCTCTGCCACCGAGTTATTTAATTATAACACTTACAAAATGATTTAGGCAGAGCTATCTATATTTGAATAAAGCCCTCCCACCTACTTGTACAAAACCATTAGGTAAAAGGTCTTAATCTTATGTAAAATTCCCCAGGTATTAACCCCGATCCAGCTTCAGCAGTACTAGAAAAAGCTGTTAATATTTTTGGGGGCTACATTAAATAAACCAGGTTATTGCAAATGTAAGTCAACATGAAGCTGGAAAACACTCATCAACAGTTAGCCACCCGCTAACACTGGGACCATCGATATGTGGATAAATGTCCTGATTACATGAACACTGGTTCTTTGCCCGTTATCCAAAACACAGGGACAGAAGTATATGTAGCTGTATGGTGATAGTCAGTGCCTCTACTTCAGTCCAAGTCACACCTGCAAACCAGAACTGCCTGGTGGTGCGGGAGTAGAAAAAGGCAGGGGAGCTGGAGTGGAGGTGGGGCAGGGGGAAGGGGAGAACTCAGGAAAGCTCAATGTTAGACCAGCTTAAGTTATACTGCAGTGCTACAGTCCTGAAACACATCCAGTGCCGAACCCCTTGTAAGAAGACACCCACATGATGAAAACCAACGCAATTTTCAACCAAATCACACACCACAGGAGTCAGTCCTCAGGGAGACAGGAGCTGACCTACAGCCCTGGGTTAGACCTGCTTCCCCATTCAGGCACTTCCTGCTAGATGAACAAAAAACCACTGAAGGGATGGAGCAAATGAGCTTGCATTCATACTGTCCCACATCGCAAGCATATTTGCTATGTAACGAAAGCATAGAAAGCCCAGCGGATCAGCAAGGAATTTCTAATTAAATTCATTCAATTAAAAAAAGTTTGGTGAGTTTTTTGTTGTTGTTGTTGTTTTACCATATCTTCCTATTAACACGAAGCAAACAATTCTCTTCCAGAAGCACCACTTCCCAACTACTGCTTTGAATGGTAATTGCCTGCCCTGTGAATCCAATGAGCGCAGCTAAAATTCAAGGATCTAAGTTACATGCTAACATGGCAACCTCAACAGCTAGAAATCACAAACAGAAGGCAAGCAAATATCTGGCAAAGAGAAGATGATGTTCAGAGGGGAGCCTACACTTGGTAAGTGCTTGAGCTTGCAATGGTGTCTGAGTTTAAAAAAAAAAAAAGTTAAATAAGCCAAGTAATTAATTTCTTGCCTTTTATATACTACCTCCATCTACTACTGCAAGGTTTGGTTACTTCTGCCTTTACTATCAGCTGCTAAGATTTATACAGCAACAGCACACCAATGCCCCATTACACTGGTATTGTATTTAAAACTTACATCCTCCCGATTTCTGACAAGGTCTCCACAACTGTCACTGCCCATCTCCCAGTGGGAAAGGCCCAGCTCAAGGACTCTTCTGGGTATGACAACAGCCAGGACTCGGCCGCAGGAACTAACCCTTATCCTCCAATCATTACTGCCATGCCCCAACACATTTTTTTCCTTTTGTTCCTCCATTAATGTTCTTTTTAACATAGACAAAGTTGTTAACAATAAAACCAAATGGAAAGTTTGAAACCAATTTCTGCATTAATGTAGATTTTTCTCCTTGTAGTTCCATCTCTCTCCAACAATCTTAAGTACAGTCCTACTGCCTCTGACATGATCACAGAGATCTCCAATACTTAAAAAGCACAGAAACCTGTTCTGTATTCACAGCCCATTGTGCAGTCACACACACACACACAAACACCCCTATCAGCCATGCCATTTTTTCATTTACGAGCACATTTCCTTTTCCACTTCTTCTAGGAAACATTCTTGTAAGAAAAGAAACATCCAAATACTTAAAGCCTTAGTCAACATCTGCTGTGACTGGCTAAATAAGACACAGGTTGCATTCCCACCCAGCAAATACGCTTGCCATTTCCTAAGTACCTATGCTATCTCTCTAATGAGCACAACTTCTTATCTGTTGTTTGTATTACAACAAGAAGCTAAGGGCCCTGGTTCAACATGTCAACGTGATTGGCGCTGTACAAATACACAGTTGGAGACACTCCTCACCTAGAGAGTTTGCAGCTTAAATGGACACGACAGCATGGGAGGGAAAACAGGCAGTCAGAGGTGAAGTAACCTACCTAAAGTCACCAGGGGTGCCTGGAACCCTGCTGGTCGCCCAACACTGCTCTCATGTGCTATGTCCAGCTACTACCCACTGCAGCCTACTCAAAACAAAGGAATTACCTTTGTGGGGTGGGTTTGGTTTTTTCTTTTTTTTCTTTTTGCAGGAAAACAGAACATAAAACTGTTCTGACAGTTTCTAGATGTGCGGGTTTACTCCATTTGGTAGCAGCAGAAAAAAATTATGCTCTAACAGCTATGCAAGTGGTTTATAGGCAATCCACTGCAACCCAAACTAACTGGAATGTTTGTGTGACTGCTCACATGGCGATGAAGCACTTAACCTGCTTTTCCATAGAAGCATTCAAACTTCAGGCTACCTACCAACCTTGGCTATTAGAAGGGACAGATATTCAGAAGTTCCAGGAAATAAAAATATATAGAGCCCTCTTTCAGTACTAATGCTAAAAAAGCATATAAATCCTGTTGATTCCATAAGCTTTTTGTATTCTGCTGAAGCAGGATCTACAACATTTTCACTGACAGCTGCAGAAAGGCTGAAAAATTTCAGACAGGTCTGTTCCTGCAACAGAAGTAACATCCCCTTTTCCCCCACCATATTTGTAAGTTATTTTTCCTGCCTCTTCCTTCCCTGCTTTTTGGGTTTTTTTTTTTTCTTCCAACATGATGTCTTAGCTTTCTTTCAGACACAGTAACGAGCTCTAATGTACCCTATTCATGTGCCAATCAAGCCATCATCAAGATCTTAGAGAAAACAATACTTGTATGCAAAGACCTATTTTGAACTGGTATTTGAGTCACTGCAGGCCAGTCATTAAGCAATCACACATACGGTTAATGGCCTATGTTGACACATGGTGGGGAATTAACCCAGAAAAGAATTCCACCGCATTATTATGAAAGAGATCATATCCCGGAACAGGAATATAGGACAAGTTAACATGCTTTTCAGTTAATTTTTAAGAGCCACACGTTCAGAGTGGGTGACGGGCTGAAGGAAGGGCTTATTGTAAGCTCGAGGAGGAAGCAAAAGGTCTTTCAGTGCAAGAGTATTTCCCTCACGTAGCTAGAGATTATTTATAGCAGGGAGTAAAATTATGCATTATTCATGGTTTTATAATTACTTACTCTCTGGAATACAGTAACACCAGGGAATTGAGTACAAAATCAGACAGTGAGTGTGACAGGCATGGTAGTCAAGCAGGCCACAGCCAACCCTGTGCCAAGATACTCCTGTACCTCTGGGCATCCATCACAAAATGAAAATAACCAACCTGTACGAGACCATGAAGAAGTCCATGGACAAAACCAAGTGGGAACACCCACATTCCTGATCTGTAATACACCTCACATGTCCTGCTACCACCCAAACTCCTGGTAGGGAAGCTCTGAACGTGGGTACATCACAGTTACCCCCTGACTTGAAAGTTTTTAAAAATAATTTATAAAAAGTAACTTGGACATTCAGGAGACCAACGTTGGGACATCACACATCTCTGGTGATAATCCCCCGGGATTCACAAGCCACTTGAGGTACCACAGACTACAGGAGGACTTCAGTAAAGCAGCAGTGCAGTTAAAATCTGTAAGGACCACCATTTTTCAGAGGACCACTACAAAGCATCTTGGCCAGGCAGACTCATCAAGCCCTGCAATTAGCACAGCAGTTGTTAGGGGATCAATTCTAAGCAATGTCAGAAGACATGCCAGTTGCATGTCTTCTGCACTTTATCCAGCTTGTCTCCTGTCTCCAGACAGGACAGCTGGGGCTGCAGGCAAAGCTAGGGCTGTAAACCTGGTGGTGGAGCCTTTGGGTGCAAGTATTCAAAAACTGTCCTCCTGCTAGGGATACTTCTGTATTTCACTGGCGTCTTCCAGACATGGGAAACGATGAGGAATATTTTAATGCCTTCATTTCATTTAACAGCAAACTGTCTGGAACAGCAAGTCTCCAGGTACAGGGCCTGAACCTCGGATCATCTTAGCCCAAACACGTGCCTCTAAACCATGCATTTCAACCATGACTTTTGGCAAGACTTTAGATTATTTATAAAGCTAAGCAAAGGCAAGCAAAAGGATGGGGTTTTTAATCCACAGATCTTCACACATGAAGGGAAAATATAGCAACAGGTTACATGCTTAACCTACTACACCCTCCAGGATGTCGAGGCACAGTATTTTTTCTTTCTGATGAAGAAAATTGGCTTATATTCCCATTGCTTTCCACCTCTGTGGTAGGACTGTTCGCAGGCAGCATTCTGGAATCAAATCATTATAATAAACTGTATTTAAACAAAAGCATTCCTATTTACCTTTTTTTTTTTTTCCTTAGAAAAAAAAAAAAAATCAAATAGGGTTAGAAGCCTTCCCCACAGCTCAACCTCACAGAGGATTGTATCAGCACAATTATGGGGCAGCAAACTGAAACGGTAGTAGGAATGAGGAAAGATACTGAAAGAGTACCTTTCAGACAGTGGGAATTTTGGACCAAAAGGAAATGTAACATGTAGCTACACCTTCAATGAAAGCAGCACCAGATTCCCTTAAGGAGTTTTACAGAATGGTATTTGTCACGTTTAAAGTAAATAAAATTTAACACTATGTTTGCAACCAAGTTAAAATAGGGCAGAATTGACAGTTGAAACAACTGTCCTTATCATTGTGGAGTCACAGTGAACCATCAATCACCAAGATAACTGTCATTTTTAAATTACTCTGATTTTTCTTTAGTAAGTGAAGTCAGCCCCAGGTTAGAGTCACATCTGAGTTTTAATTTAAAGCAGGGATTGCTAAACCTGACAAAGACACTTCACGCGTGACCAAGCCAAGGTTTTGTTCATTACTGTTGAGGAAGTTCTCAAGCATTTTTTCCTTATGAAAAGCTTCTGTGAACAACCATTGCTGAAACACCAGGAACATCATCAAACTATGTAATCCAACCAGTTTAATGGGATCTGGGTTCCCCTCCTCCAGTCTCAGGCCTTTGCTGCATACCCAACAAACACCTACAAGGCACGTTTCGTTCTGTTTCACAGCTTCAAGGGCAATTCCATAAAACTTAAACCACCTCAAGAGGAGCGTAGGGAGCCACGCTCACCCTTTGGACTCCAAGGACACCACATCTCGCTCCACCTAGCAACACTGTATTTACTACAACAAACATTTCACACCAAAAGCTCACCATTACAACTCTGGACACAGATCCACTGAGGTACAGTTCCCTGCCCCAGCACAGACTCATTTTGTGGGTTTGGACAAGTTGCTTCCCCTTCCTAAACCCCAGGTTCAAAGGAGAATAATCTTTCCTGCATCTCTGAGAGGAAAGGGGGGGATGAAGTTACCAATGTTTCTGAGCTGTCCAGACAGAGACCAGCACTTAAATCTGTTTACTCTGATAGAAAAACAGTGCTATCATTACACACATACATTCATATAAAAACCTTCTGTTGCATTTTCATTGGTTTTGCTCTGTTGCAAAAAGAGATCACAAACAGCTACAAATCCAATGTCATAAAAATGCCAACTTTAGAAACTCTTAAGTGCTTTGAATTTTATTCATTTTCTTCTGGTTTATTTTGGTCTCTCAGTCTGTCCCACCCAATGTTTAGAAAGCAACCTGAGCCTCAAAAGGCTGGGTAAGCCCTACATCTTTAGAAGGCTACAAGCAAAAAAGCAAAACAAAATTGGTATATGAACACAGTCACTGATATGATGAAGCCAGGAGACAAAATGTGAACATCTGAAGCAGTCCAAACCTATATACAACAGCTTTAGCACTTTTTTTTCCCCCCACTTACATAGAACACATAACCTGGATGTAACTAAAGACTATTTCTGGCAAAAAAAAATAATAATTATTTTACGCAATACGGCACTATAATTATGTATATACTGTGGGAAAACTGAATGCACACAGTGCAGCTTTCTAGTGTCAAAACAGATTTCATGGCAGCACCTGGAATGGCCTTTATAGAACCAAACATGCTCTTACATAGCAATTTTCAAGGCATCTTAAAGTAGCTGATGAAGCATGAGTAGTTTTGATAAGATGCAAAAGTCAAGTTTTGGAAACTTCTGATCACCAATTATTGCACAGTACTTTAACAGGAAAGTAATTTCCACTTTATGACATTTGCCTGAAGTCTTCTGAAGTTTCCCACATGGCAGGGCTCATACATGCTAACATACACGCGTTTCACTCAAGAAACAGTACCTTAAAAAAAAAAAAAAAAAAAAAAAAAAAAAAGGTAAAGCCAGGGTTGCTGCCCACTGATGGGTAGTACAAGAATCCAGACAGCCTCACTAGCTTCTCAGGAGCTTCCCATCTTTGCAGGTTATACTGTTTTCAGCTGCATTCCTCTCTGTGATTTATTTAACATGTATGGCCAAGTCCCTTACATGCACAAAGTCACAAGCTGAGCATCTACCTCACCTTCCAGTGAACTTTAAACATGAATTGAAATGGAAGCTGCAGAAAACGCTTGCCAGGACACTCTTAGAGAAGAGCTACGGGTTCAGCTTGTACTTAAAGTAACAGAACCAAACATGGAATGCCAAGGAAGTATTCAAAACCAATTCTGTTTCCTCTGTGCTGGAATATCAGATTACAGGACATTGCTTCCCTGAGAGTCAGGCTCCTCACTCCCTCCAAAGGGCAAGCCAGATGCTGTAGCCCAAGAGACATCACCTTTGTCACTGCACAACCACGGCTGCCAGTGTTGTATGGGCAACCTCACGGCACTGTACACGTAACATACCTCATGTTCTCAGGAGCTTGGCAGAGGTACCAACCCTACCTATAGTCAACAGATGACAAGTGCCCACAGAGCCACATCCTCAGACAGTTTGAGAGCTTCCAGCAAGGCTGCCTGCACCATGCTAAACCCAAGTGGGGCACAACCAGCTTCAGTGTGGGTTGACAATATAGTGGAAATTGGCAGGAGCAGTCACATCCGCACATTAACAAGCCACCCAGTAAAAAAAACCCAAACAACCAACAACAACAACAACAACAAAAAAAAAAACAACAACTGTTAAGGAAAACAATCAGTCTGAATCAAGAGAAGCCAACAGAAAGCACAAAACCTCCTCTTTACACACCATGAGATGAAGGAGGAATGTCCTCATAGCACTTCCACCTCTGAAGGTCCAAAGACAAAAGGACGACTCTCTCCTTTCACCTGGAGCAGAAAGCCTTTAGATGGCTACAGGAAGAGGTCACCACAAGGAACTTCCTACAACCACTGAGAGGCCTCCTGAGCAGCTCACAGACAAGACATCTTTGGGCATAAACTGAGATGGATCAACTCTGTCCTTACTCAAAACTTTCCCCAACTGGAGGAGACTTCTCCAGAATCAAAACAGTTCTGAACCCGCCTCTTCATCAGCTGAGTCTTTTCACACATTTAAATTACAACTAGAGGCTCAAACAAAGAAAATTGGGGGTGGAAGGAATAAATCTTTCATTTTAAAAGCAAGTTGTGGGAAAAGACTTTATTATGTACTGGACCAACCAACAGGTGTGGGAGAAGGGGCGGCAAGTTTCAGACAGACATCTTCTGATGTCTCTAACAGCACACAGACATTTATATTGCTGTTGTAGGGGTTCCTGCTAACATTACTGCAGAGTTGTCCCACCATTGCTACCACGGACAAAGCAGCTGCCACCACAGTCTGAGCTGGCAGCTGTAAGAGGGTTAATGCACACTGCACACCAATCACCAATTAGAAAAAACCCTGCAGTTAAAATTAACCACAATCACAAAGAAAAAAAAAAACACACAAAAAAAGAAAGTAAAAGGAAAAAAATACACACACACAAAAAGAAAAAAAAAAAAAAGAAAATCAAAGCCCCTCACTCTCACACTCCGAGAAAAAGCCAAATACAATGTCAGTGTGGGGAATTCAGCCTTTTACACATTCCCATTCCACACCAGCATATTCACAGTAGTTTTCAATAAACATCTACACAAGTCACTGGAGGGGAAAAAAAATAAAAAAATCTGTTTTCTTTCATACAGTTCCACAAAAATAACTGTCATCACAACCATCCTTGTGGCAGAAAAGTCCATATTTGCCCGCAGTGAAATCCGTCTGCAGCTGCCCTGTGGAAAAGACAAGCAATAATTGGCTTCTTTCACCTCTGTTAACCACGAACAAAAGTGTCATTCAGCTCCCAAATGGACAGAAGGCACCAATGGATGGTCAGCTCGCTGAGCCAATGGGCTGGAATAACAATAACCCTGTAGCATTTTCTTTTTCCTTTTGTTTAGTCTTTCAAAGCCCTTAATTAAGACCCTCACAAAGCACCCCTACAGGCTTCTTTCAATGAGGCATTACACGCCTGTTTTCTTGTATTTAAGGAAGAAAAGTAACAGGGATTTCTGAAACACATTAAGCAGTACACACAATTTCCATGTATTCACGACTGAAACACTGTTACATTTTAGCTTTTAAATATTATCGTCAGTAAAAAGAAGTTCAAGCTTACTGTGCCCGCTCTTTGCTGTACATCTCTTGCCACATCAAGAATGAACAGATACATACAGGCGGTCATAAATCTGGCATAACTGCAACAGCTCGCCCAAACCCATGGCGAGCCAGCAGCTCCCAAAGCGAAGACAAGTGGAACAAGGCATGTTGATGAAACATCCCTGGCCATCCTGGAGCAGGCAGCTGAGAAAGGACCGGGTTAACGCCGGGGACTAATTTGTTGAGACTGCACATGACGCACAGGCATTGTCTGAAAATCAGTGCTTGTGAAGGCAGAGGTATCTACCCTGCTGGGCTTAGTGGCCTCGCGTACAACTAAATATCTGCTGCCACTTAATATATGTGAAGATAATCTGTACTCCATTAGTAACGACTGAGCTGATGTACTACCGATGCTTGTGTATTAAACAGGACATTTGAGGACTACCCCTGCTCTTCAGGCAGTCTCTGCTTAATAGAAATTCTATAGAAACTTGCAATATTTGAGCAAACAACAGCAGTTCTTTGTTTGAAGGGCTTCTCCCCCAGCCACAAATAGGAAACAAAAGGCGTTTAAAGAGAACAGCACCTCAGTATCATCCTCCTAGGTGCAGTATGGGGTAACTGAGTTGTCTAGTCCTTCCCCACTGCAAACCAGCCCAAGCGTCAGGCTGACATGGTGGCTGGTTTTTGCCAAGAGTGTGGGGAAATGGTGCAGGGGTGAGAGAGAGTACCAGGTACACCACCACCCAACAAAGCCATCACCCAGACAACAAGGGTCGAGCCCCTTCCATGGCCTTGTGAACACTGTCACTGTCCAGCAATAGATGGTGCAGCCAAAAACTACTAAAAATCATTAGCAGAGGGTATTCTTCATGCCAAAGAACCACATGCTGAAGCTCTACTAACCTCCAAACGCTCTCTTCAATGCAAGAACACAGGAATAACCTTTTTTATGAATGACAGAAACCCCACACAACACAGAGAGAACAGAACAAAGACGTTTTTTATTACTAACACCAATCTGAGCAAACACAAAATAGCAATGGTTTAAAACCCTCCTCTCTACACTACCTATGTATCCCGCAGGCGTTCCTTAACAAGCACCCCTTGCTATGAAGTCTCCATACATCTAGGTAAAATGCTACTGAGCATAAATCAGCTTAGACTTTTTTTTTTCCCCAGTTTACCAAAGAGGTAGCTGCTTGTATCTGTTGTATCTGTATTCATACAGCCAAGGAAGTAACTGGCCTTTCAGGAATGGCAATCCAGCAGCAGTAATTGGTGATTTTGCTTTTCAAAACTCAGGCTGCCTACTTAGGTATTATACAACAAAATCTCTGCTAGTCTTACCTTAAACCACTGCATTGAGGCCCACAAATACTACGTGGCTATTACCTCTCCTACATGGTGTTCCTGTTTCTTCCCACTACAAGAACATATGATGCAAGTGTACTAAAAAGGGG
>VZTM01016017.1:209846-226312 GCA_013400555.1 Jacana jacana | reverse complement strand
GGGGGGGAGGGAAGAAAGTGTCTGGTTTTGAAGGCCTAACTCCAAGGACACATTTTTGGAAAGGCTGTTCACAAGCCCTTATCAGAGCATGTTGTATCACTGACCTTGACAGAGCGTCCACATCGATCAAGCAGGAGTTTACTCTCAAGTTTTGTTATATTAATGACAAGTTCCATGATTATTTACCACAGCAGTTCAGGAGGGACTCCTCCCCAGCAGCAAAGAGCAAGAAAAGTAATTTAAATTCTGAAAACAAGCACAAAATGTAATCCAAAATGCATCAGCTGCAATCCAAATTCATATTGTGCTGATAAAATCTCACAAGACTATTTGTTAAAACTGCAATGTAATGCAAAAGAGCAAAACAAGTCCCAGAGAGAGCTCCAAGAAGTACATGCAAAGCACAAAGCTTGCCTCTCACAAGTTTCACAGCTCAGTGTCCAGAATCTCAATACCTAAACTGCTACAGTCTCAAGAAAAAAAAAAAACAACAAACCACAAAAAACCAAAACAACACACTAAAATAAACCCGCCCAAAAGCCAACCAACTCTCCCCAAAAACTGTTTGGATAGTAGAGGCACTCGCCAGCATGACTTTGTTGGTTAGGAATTGCATCCCAAACTGGATAGTTGTGCTAACCAAATTTAGTAGTACAGCTCTGAACTTGAAAATTCTGCCCTAACATGGTTAAAAATAGTATTTACCATTGCTGAACCAAGAATATAAACCAATAAAAAATTAGCATGCCTTCTACTTTTAAGGAAAACATATACAAGCAAATGAAACCTTTCACAGAAACCCTCAGCCAAAAAAATTACATCCATCACTTGCAATTATAAATAAAAGAGGTCAAACCAGCACCTATTACTAGTAATTTTACTGAAAAGGTTAAGTTTTCTCTTCAGTTTAACTCTGTTCTCCGTATTTACATGACTACACCTATTTAAAACTGAGCAGATTTTAATCACTAAACTGTCAAGAAAAAAACAGCATACTTAATGCAAACAGAACATTACAAGTATTTACATGAAAAACAAAGACCTACCACATTAACTATCCAGCCCACACTCTTAGCAACAGAGATTAAGGTCTGTCAAGTTTAATCATGTACATAGGATCAATTTTTGTATAAACACATCTAATGCATGTGATGGAAAAGCAAGCTACTCAAAAAGGGCAATCAAGTAATCAGCCTGTATTTCTAGCCTCCCTGTAGACAGAAACAACACACACATCTTTCCAGCAATATGCATTTTACAGATGAACTCCAAGGAGAAAATCAAGCTTGTGAACCCCTTGCCTACCTCCACAGGACAAACATGGGCCTATTTTTGCTTCGTCACAGCTATCCTGTAAGCAAGAAAATACAGTCTAGCTCTTACTTAAAGGTCACCAGTTAATATAAATTCCTTTTTAATGTATAAACTTATGTTGCAGTGAAGACAACTATAATGGATACAAGGTGGACAAAGAATACACATCCCAAGGTCCATTAATAAAAAGATCTGGTTTTTCTTGTTCTTGTTTGTTTCAAAGGTTTCTTCTGCCTTGTAAGGCTTTGGGTTTTACTGAATCAGTAAACTGGGGCCAGTAAAACTTGCCACACAGCTCGAAACCTGCCCTTAAGACTGACACCTGAGTGTTAGTGATATCCTGTTTTCCTCATTAATAATTTCAGCATTTACTACCATCAACATATCAATTTTTCCAATCTATCACCAAGCAAAATTGTGAAGATACTATTAAAAATATTAACCCCACAAAAGTTGAGAGGATGAAAAGGTTTTTGTTGAAACTGGCAAATCATACCCTCTTTTCATTTTTAATAAAAATACACCTATTAACAGCAATAATTAAACTACAAAAAATGAAGTAGTGCTCTGCAATTATGCTGTCAAATCCCACAATAAATACCAACACATGTTATACTCGCTACCAAATCTGAAAAGTATAAAGTAGATGTAGCAATTTATTTTAACATTTAGTTGAGGGCCAAGTAATCCAGCAATGGATCAGAGATTAGAGCTTTAAGAGATTACCTTAAAAAGCGATTGTGTTTTGAACGCTTTATCACTTTTTCTCTGTTTAACCAAATTTCAGGACATAATGAAGAAGGCAGTAATTTTAAATCGGCTTATTTTTTCCACGTACCTGAATAGAGTTGATTTTACAAATATATTTTGCAATCAATAGAAGAGTTAACTAATTATTCCATTTTTATAAGAGCACAAAATGTTCAGAGGTCTAAGACAAATGGAACCTTTTGCTACTTTTCATTATATTTACCCCAAAATAGTTATAATAAACATGGCAGAGAAGGAAGCATCCCCATCCCTTTGAAATATCAGGTTGTATTCTGTATAGCACACAGATTAATAAAGTTGCAAAAGACAAAGCTTTGAGAACCAATTCTTTACCACCCAGTGATGAGATGAATCAGTCATACCTCCTCTACCACTGATTTAAAACAAAAAAGATTTTAACAAAATTTACGCAGTTTATCCCTGTTGGTCTTTACTATTTGTGTTTTCTTTTATTTCCTACATGCTATGTATTACAAAGGATGGCATGAGAAGCAATCAGAAGGATATAATCCTGAAAAAATTCCACAAGATTAAATATGTATTTCTTGCTATCACATGAGCAATCAGTCTGGCAGCATTGCATTACACTCATCTCTTAAGGAGTCATTCTCTTTTGACATTTAAACAGTACATGACTAAACAACAGCTGCCAGTAGGGAAAAAATGCTTGAATTAAGGGATGTTATTTGGTAACTTAAATATCCTTTCCTTTTTACCTGTCTTGCCCCACTACAGTATCAGTGTAAACTGGTGGTTTTCTGCTGAACTCATACCGCCTTCAGTTAAGGGAGACATGCTTAGAGCTTGCTAATTCAGTACATCTAGTAGTTGAGTTTCAGCAAACTGAAGCTTAACATGCTACATAAAAAGTATAAATTATGTTTCCAAGACAGCTCCAGGCACTGCCTTGTTTGGAGTTGCTTATCAAGCAACTACATTTCTCCAAACATACTGATGTGCAGAAGGGTAAAGGGCAGTGAAGGTAATTATTGGAAGGAAATCTCTCCCTAGGCCAGAACAGAATAATTAAGCTTGTGCATGTTAAATCACATAGGGGAAGTGAACACTGAAGTAATTGAGTGCAAGCAATACTGAGATCTATCTACAATCTTCTTGAAAGGAAATTAAGGCAGGGGGTAATCTAAAGCAGGATTGTTTAGGCAACACAAAGACAGTATCTCCAAACTTCATTCACGGTTCTTTATATAAATGTACACATTTCCCCTACACACACGCACATATTCCCCCAGAGCAGAGAAAACATTCCATAACCCACTAATTAAATGAGTGTGCTGAAACCTAAAGCAGTTAAACTACATTCTGCAAGCCTGTACCCAACATAGTTCACTTATCGGTCATCAATCTTTCCATGGATAGTATCTTCTTAACAGTTAAAAACGCTTAAAATGCAACCAAGATTTTCAAGATTTAAGATTTCACGCTGCGACCACCACAGTGTTTTGGAAGCTGCCTTGTTTAAACAAATGCAACATATGGGAGTAAGTGTGATGAGTTTCTAGTCTAGTCCTTCCTCAAAAGCCTTGGGCTGTTTGTTGTGTGAAAACTTAATAAAACCCATTTGCATAACCCTGACAAGCTGGTGAAGAAAAGCTTTAAGTCTCCTCCTTCTGAGCTGCATATGTGGAGAAGAGAGTCCAGGACATCAGTGCTGCACTGCTGCTGATGAGGTGGCAGCAGAATAGGCGTTGTTTGGTTTTTTAATTGCGCAAACTCTTGGCTGTTATTTACAGAAACCTCTTGGGTGATTTGTGTATATTCACTGCAAATAAACTACATGTTAACTGCCTTTAAAATATAAAGCAAGTACAGATTAATACTCCGTATTCCTAATGTCTTATGCACTTCAGGGGAATCTAAACCCAAGAGACTACTTTGTAAAGAAGCAATCCCATTTAAGGCCACGTTTGTGTTTGAGCTCCAAAAAGAGAGAACTAAGATGTGTACCGTAGACAGACCTTAAGGCTTTCCCAATAAGAGATCTGCTGCCAGCCTCAAAAGCAGCATCTGCTCCTTTACCAAACTTTATAACTTGTCTCTTAATCCTTTTAGCAAAGCCCTTAGATTAACTTCCAAATCTGTACATCCCTACATACCAACAGACTTCCATCGATGTACAACAGAACTGAATAGAACAGTGTCTGGACAAGGTTCCTCATCACTAGCATATGCAAGGCTCACACTGCAATGCAGGCAGGGCTCAAATCCTGCAGCAGGGTGCTGCTAGTCAATGGCTTTCCCTGCTTTAAATCAGTGATGCAAAGGACTCCATAATACTGAAAACAGTCACATGTAAAAATACTTCTGCATTTTCACTGTTGATTCACACTGTGATTGACCCAGTCTCCGAAAACGAAAACCAGAAGCTTTTCAATTTGGCACTGCAGTTCAAGAGGGCCCAACAACTAGTACATGGGACAAGTGACTGTAGGTGCTACACACTTGTTGTCCTTTGTCTCTAGCAGTACTATGCAACTAATACATTGTCTTTTGAAAGAAGTGGGGTGGGGTTTTTTTTGAAAAATGTACATAAACAGCATGTTGAAGCCTCAGTTTCCCCTGTACCTCTAAGGTGTGAAAAACCGAGCAGGGACTGGTCACACAAGAGCCAGCAGTGAAACTCCTATGTTCAACTTGTGACTGTTGAAGAGAAGTACTTCAGAACAGGGATAACTCCTCAGTGACGCTCTCAGCCCTGAATGCTGCAATAAACACACAGAGCAGGAAAAACAGGCACAAGCTCATATTTTAAAAAGCCAGCTAAAGTTCAGACTAGTACCTGTTGCTCATTTAGCCATTCAACAGATCCATTTCCATGTAGGTGACTCCATAACCCAGTTTTGCCATGACTAACGTCTACTACTCCAAGATGGTAGAAAAAAAGATCAAAGTCCAGCTGTACTCGCAGCAAATGGAGGGGACTCCAGTCAGCATAACACAGTTTTATCAGACATGCAAAACAGAGACGTGCACAAACATTTGCCAATTTACATGGTCTTCTATAAAACAGCCCCAAACCAGAAGGGCAATGGGAACCTATGGCAGTACGTGTATTCTGTTGGATGGCACAGGCATGATGTCCAAGTCCCAAGTACTCAAGTATACATCTCAGTCACCAGGAAACAAAATGCACAAATTAAACATTGCCCTTCTATATTGTGGAAGACGTACAGCTACCACTACTGACGTGCCCCACTGACACAACTGAAGTTCATGGAAGATGATTTCATACTGCTACAGTATGGCAGAATTTCTCAACTCAGTGATTACTTGCACATTACATTCCTTATGGTTTGAAGTACTTGTTTTTTATTACATTTATTATGGTAATGAAGTTTACATGGGCAAAAAATTATTAGTCTGGCACAGAGTTTAAGACAGCAAGCAGTCAAGGATCAAACTGTACCAAGCTCTCTATGCTGTCCCACACACCTTACACAGAAGAGCCCAGAGGGCCTTAGTGGCTCCATACAAACCGTGAGTGAGGAACCAGCCCCGAGCCGCGTCTTCTGCCAGGCACTCACAGGACAGAGGTAGAACAGAAGCTGTCTATTCCCAATGAAGATGCCAAGGGACAAACCAGTGGGCAGAGCAATTTGCAAAGTGGCCTACAGTATCAATCTGACCCTTTTAAAGTGAAAATTTAACAAATCAGTTTGCTGAGCCCAACTCACTGAAAAATGGCATTAAGTCTTTCTTTTTTTTTTTTCCCCCCAAGTTTGTTATTAATCCACTATCCTCCATTCCTGAAGGTACTGAATCAACTGAGACCAGGTGATGCAATTTGCCTGAAGGAAATGGGGAATATATTTGGTAAGATAAATATCCGGGTTATTTGGAAACATGCATCAATCCAATGTATGTTACAGAATTTCTCCCATGGATGCAGATAGGATATTTTTTTTTTGCCATAATAACTATGTGAGAGAAGAGACAATGACAGTGAAAGCAGTCCTACTCTTAAGCAATTTATCTGATATTACTGTTCAAACAATAGCCTTCTCTTTTGAACATGTAGATTTATTTTACTGGTACAATTACTTAGGAGAGTAAAGAAATATTTTTATTTTTTTTAAAGGAGAAAAAATATGGCCTTGCTGCACAACTGTAGAGGCTTCTGCTGAAGCAGTAAACAACTGCCATTTATTATCCTCAAAACAAATCAAAACCCTGCTTAAAACCCCTAAATATGCGGTATGTTTTTGGTCTGGAAACTGAAGATCTCTCTTTGCAGGAAGCAGGTTAAAAAAAAAAAAGAATTTTTTTCAAAAAAACTAGCTGAATTTTTTGAAAACTAGATGTCAAGCAAGAGCAAGTCAATTCTGAATAAATGATTAATTGACCTGCGGTATTGAAGGGATTTAATCCCTCCACTAAACACTTAGCACTGAACCAGCAGATTTGCCCTTGGAAAAGACATGGATTTTCTACACCTAGCAAGGCTCACACTACTTCTGTAAAATATTAACAGTTTGGTCAATATTATCACATACATTTTTTTCTTTTTTTCTCCCCCCCCAAACCCAAGTGCTAAGACGAACTGCAGTAAGAAAAGTACTAAAAGGCAGTAGCCTGTCCAGGTCCAAACCACCAACAGCTACACTCCCAGAGCAGGGCCCCCTACTCAGGGCCATATACTTTTCTCTCTCCAGCTTAGCTTACACACACACACACCCCCAATTCCCTGAAGGCCACCAAGAGTCCAAGGAGGCACCCTGAGGAAACACAACAGGGTGAGCATTTAGTGCCTCAAGCAGGAAGCCGCTTGAGTGAAACTGCAACTAAAAGAGATGAACAAGGAGTTTGCAGATGGCTGCTTGTGGCAGCTTTGCAAAATTCCCTTCAAGAACCTGTAAGTCTGGTCCTAAACATCAATCTTCCAAACAGCACAGGGTCCTTTCAGTAGGTTCCAGGGCTCCTAATTTGCAGGGAACAGCTCAGAGAACTGCCGAGAGAGCTACAAGCACATTTCCCAGCCTGGGCAAGGTTTCCCTTGGATAAAAACCTAACACATTTCTAGGGTTCTCAACCATGACACCTGAAAAAGATGTCTCCATAGCTTTTACCTGCAAGACTCAAGTGAAGGCCAGATCTACCAGGTCTACCAAGTGCAAAACACCAGGCAGGTTTCCACACAGAAAGTGTCACTGTGTCAAAGAGAAAAGCCTGAATTGGTTTCAGAGTCCCTTCACCAGATGACCCAACTATATCTGCTACTATTCTGGATCAGCACAACCCAAAACAGCAAGGAAACTTAAGAGTTATTTTAAAAAACATATGAAACAATTTAAAAAACAAATCAGCCAGGACACATCCTACATGAAATTTTAGTAACAAAGAAAGGATTGAAGCTAGTTGTTTTAAGTCATTTTAACAAGCATGGAACGGAACAAGCTTCCCCAAATGTCCTCTCCTGATTCACACTATCTTCTCCTCTCAAAGGTGGTGCTGCAACAGGAACAAACCACAACCCCAAAGGGAGCAGTTGGTCCCATTTTGTGCTCTGAAGGGGAAGTCTTAGGCATAGGTACAGCCAAGACTCCAAGACATGTTCCAGGAGGACCCTTGCATCTGTGCTCACATCTTCCACACCTACTGAACATCGAATACCTCACAGTGCCCAAATAGTTGAGAAAAAAACATTGCTTAGTATCACATACTGAGAGGAATAAAAAGTGACTACAGTGAATTCTACTGCATGGTCACACTAGTAACATTGCAATGCCAAAATGGCATTGTTCTACATCTGGGTTTCAGCAAAACACAGCATCACAAAATAAGACACCTTTGGCAAGGACGTTTTGATGGCTCACAGCAAACCTTGTGGCTAGCTTACTGATCTACCACAAGGTTTGAAGCTCCCAGCCCTCTGCCCTTATAGCCCTGTACACCACTTCCAAAGACAAGAATGAAATATTCCATATGTTTCTTTTGTTCGTGACACGCCTATTGAAAGCACAACCACGCCGCTCTCTCCGCTGGGGCACTGGGTCAGGCCATTCATCTGTAACCACGCAGATGTCAAGAAGGTAATGGGAAAACTCCCAAACAAAAACACATTTTCACAGAACAAGGTTGTAAAATACACAACTGCATTGCAGCACTATTAAGCTAAATTAAACAGGTTTAGGCCTCCCCTGCATACCTCTGAAATTGCACATCCACTTATGATTCATTACTAATTGCGTACCATTTAGAAGTCCAAACACATTTGCTCAAAAAATTGAGGGCAAAAAAAGTTCTTCCAAGATCCTAGCAGGATTGGTTGGAAAGGGAAATCAAGGAGGCACATGGTTTAAAAAACCCAACCAACCAACCAACCAACCAAAAAAAAGTCTTTTAGTAAGGAAACGCTCAATTGAGAGCTGCAAAGATGGCTGTTTACTCTCTGGCCTGACTTCTCAAGGTGCTCTTCAGAGTCCTCTCAACAACTTCACTTCAGATTTTTCTTCATCTCTTCCTCAAGTTAAAAGAATTAGCACATGCTAAAGGATCGTTTTGTTCCTGTCCCAAAAACCACCACCTTCTGCATAACTTCTGTCCTTTCCTGCAGAGTGTGCTGATGGTTTGAGGCTCCTCCTGCATTTTTACCTGCAAAGCTTACAGGAATTTGTTACTATATTTAAAAAAAAAAAAAAAAGTGATAGAGTTCTTAAGCTTTGTAATAGTTTTCCTACCCCTGAAGAATTAACTTTAACATTTTCTTAACTTTAAACATCAGAAGAATCAGACTGAAAAATTACTTCAATTATATATTCACTGGGCCAGGATCTTGAGGTTGAGTTGTCAAAAAGAGTCATGAATTAACTGAATTACCTACAGGTAACAAAGTTATAACAATATTTTTACTTACATGCATATCTATCAATATTAGATTTGAACATCAACAAAAAAACCCCAAACACCGATGCCCTTTGAGCATCAAATTTCAACGAATCTTACATCTTCAAGACATTTCTGTTATACCAACAAACACCTGGCTACATTTAAAACTGCTATCACTTGAAAGACATAAGAAACTTTTTCAATAGTGAAACATGCGTTGCTCTAATCTTCCACATGCTCCTTACTTTTCAAGATTACTTACTGAATTGTGTTTGTCAAATAGAAGTGCAAAAAGCACACAAAGGAAGCCCATAAGGAATTAATTTTCTTTTCTGCCATGCTATGAAAACTGTTCTTCCTTTGAGAAGACATAAACAAGATGTATTGAGTAATATGCTTTTCAATTTTTAGGTTTTTTTTAAATCAAGATCAGAAGCTTAGCCAACAGTTTTACTGGCTCCAAAACACACTCTATGACTGAAACAGGCCACCTAAGAAAAATGTTACTTCCCTATAACTCAGTGAATATAACAGAAAATGTAAAAGACATACCAGAAAAGCAAAGCTGACAAAAATTCATAATGCAATATTCTTACTTCCCCAAAACAAAGGCATCCCTCACAGATGTGAGACTCTGGCCTATCAAGGAATATATATATTACCTGTCCAAAAATAGCTATCTGCATTTTTTAAAACATGTTTTCATATTGACTGACATTACATATAATGCCATCAGTTATATATTTGAATTCAACAATAGTTTTCAGACACCTACTTTCAGGTGTTACTTTTGAGATCACTACAGTCCTCTCTGTTTTGTAAAAAATTTATACCATTAATAATGTAAGTTGACTGGCTGTATGCTGCAGAATGTGCTTTCAAATGCAGGGTGAAGCTGAAATACAGATTTCTTTTCCCCTAATCCTTCAGCTACAGCAATATGTTTCTATGTTTCTAGGAAGTGGAAAGTTCTGAACTCGTCACAATCCTGTAACAGTTAAATCATTCAACAGGGAAATAAAATGCATTCTGCTATTCCAGCTATGTATTTTAAAATAAATTACACAAGATTTGAAAATACTGGATACTTTCAACTTGAGTGAAACTCACTGACAGCTGCAGTAACTCAGCACGTCAAAAAAAAAAAAAAAAAAAGGGGCAAAAAGGTCAGCTGTTTTGCTAGGTAGATCACATGCTGTTTCTACATCATTTAATTACACTTTCCAAGCATCCACACTTTAATGCTAGGTATTTACAATTCAGATGTACCAGCTTTATCTGGAACACAAAACTGAATAAATCTGTGCCTGATTCCAAAACAAAGGCTTTCAAACATGTCTATAGTGAGGACAGTGTTCATCTAGTAATGCCAAGATCTTCCTCTGCTCTGTGTGAGCTACCATAACACTTATTACTGCATGCAGTTCCACATCAACTGAACCAGTTGCCCATCTATGAGCAGAGGAAACACCAACAGCTACCTCCATGTTTCCAAAAAGGTTGCACAGGGCAAGCTGGCAGTGAGAGAGCTTAAAGAGCCAACATCACATGACCAGAATATATATTTTCAGACCAAAGCATGAGAACATCTTATCAGAAAACCACAGCAGTACCTGAAAGGCAGGTACAAAAAGCTACAGAAGGATGTTTTCCTGTAGCAAAATCCTAAACCAGTGTTGCCACCAATGGCAAGTCTCCCAGGTGAGGAGGACGGTCAGGGACCTGTTGCCCATGAAATGCTGTTGATGCCTCTTTCGAAAAGGTCTCACATGATTTAAATCTGTTCCTTCAATTTACAGGCTTCTTCAAATAGGGATGGCTGCTTCTTCTCTTATCGTCTTTTACATACCTTCTCCCACCTTTGTCACCTATTTCTGGGATCACACAGATCTTTTCAATTCCTCCTCAAGCTATTTTTGCCTTTCTGCTTCTCCTGTGAAGAACCCCAAAACCACAACTTGGCAGCACAGAGCTGCTGCCTGAAACACATTCATCCCTTAATAGAACAACTGCTGGCCACGAAGTCCCAGGCATCCGCGCTGAAGCTAACCAGCCCCATCCATTTCACTCCCTTGCTTGTGTGCAAAACAAGGAGCAGGCAAACCTGAGCTGTTGGCAAATCCTCCAGAACATAAACACAAAATCAGCTCCTGCCCGTTCCCAGCAAGAGGACCACCTTCAGGAACAAGCTTTTAGAAAAAGCACAAGGGTGGCAGAGAGGAGGGTGTCTGACATTTAGAGACTCCTGGAGCCCCACAGCTCCCATGCCCTCTAAAATGAGATATGGGTGCTCAGCCCTTCTGAAATCTAGGCCAGTAATTTTCTCTGGATAAATAAGAGCTTATGTTCTGCAAAAATTGCTGGCTTAGATGTACAACACAAAACAAAGATTCTTGCGGAGGAGGTTTCTTTGGGTTTTGTTTTGTTTTTCAGTCCTTATATTACAGCTTCCATATTTTCCATCTCAAGCAGATAGTTACTAGTGAATTCCTCTCAAAAACTGAAAAGGTAATTATTTACTAGCATAAACTTGCTTACTCTAAAGTCCACTTTTTTCCATGCTGCAGACTTAGTATTTATTCCCCAAAGTCACACTCACAAGCCTCTGCCAGTAAGCATCAAACAAGAAATGACATATTGCTGATACGAATGAGCTCAACATACAAAATAAATGCCAAATACCTGACAAATTACGTGCTACAGTAGAGCACTGGGGCTTTAGAGGGGAGGAATAAAAGGAAGAGGAAAACACCAAGCTTGCTGCCAATAGAGAATGTAAAAAGGGTAGAAAATATTTAACAAACTTCGAAACAACAACTTCACTTTTCTGTGTGCTACTTAAGTGTCTATTTTTTTAAAAGACCAACTGACAAATCAGCCAGTTTAAAATGAATCATAAAGACTCAAATCCTTGGTTGAAATCTGCTGAAGACACTGCCACTGGAGCCACCGGTCTCTGGCCCAGTCACCAGCAAACAAGTCCCCATCCTGCATGTGGGATTTCACAGGCCTGTGCAGATGTAACAACATTTCTGCTGACTAACAGGAATATTCACACTAACATGACCATGTCCTTCCAAAAGAAGTATGGGAAGCATGCTTTTTAAAAAGACAGAATAAGCCTTTTGCTACTTGCCATCACACCCACCAATATGTGGCATTGGCGAGGGAAAACCCAAATGGTATAACTGTAAAACCTTCAAACCTCTAATTAGATAAGGCTTTTTTATCTCAGGTTATGCTACATTTTCCAGACTCAAGGTCATGTCTGGACACCTTCACTTTTCACCACAAAAACTCCGCCAGACAGCATTCACAAAACCTCAGTCAGGTCCTTATTGTGCTTATCTGACCATAACGAGATGCTAAATATCATGTTCCTACTAGAACGTAATAGAAGACATCTCACATCAACCTACTCTGTTTCATCACCATTCTACAAAAATAACAGTGCCAGGTGAAAAGAAAGAAAAAAAAAAAAAGGCACAAGCTCTACTGAATCTAAACAGAACCATATAATTTTGCTGTTTATACATAAACAGAGCAGGACAACTCAAATGTGAGACAGGCAAGATACTCAACTCACTGCAACTGCTGAAGCAACCCGTGGTATGAAACAAACAAACAAAAAACCAAACAAAAAAAAAACAAAACACAAACAAAAAAACACCAAAAAAAAAGGCAAAAAACAAACATTCTCAACTGCCACATGTTATAAAGCTAGTACATTACACCAATTACACCAAAACACAACACTCAGAAAGACAGACAGTATCTGGTTAAACAAGTAATAAAAATCGAAGATCAAGAATGACCATTTCATTGTGAAGGTCTATCCTGTCGGGCAGCTGGGGCTCACAAGCCCTCTTTTCACAACTCAAAGAAATAAAATTAATGTAAGGGACTCTGCTATTCCCTGAAAATACAAGCAAGAAGCACTAGAAGAAAAATAATCTGTAAGGGTTTTGTATTTTAAGTACCCAAAATATAATAGCAGGCACTGAAAAGTGACTATATTCCTCATGGCTGTAAGGCGAGTCCCTAAAACAGCCAGGCCCATGTAAGATGTCTCCAAAGTCATTAGCCAGAATTACTTGCTTTTCATCTCCTGCACAAGACTTACACAAGTATTAAACCCCCAAAACTGGAATTTCAGTTCTCCAACTGACACTCATGAGAAACAAAAGTACAAGTACGCCCCACAATAACTTTCTTCCTCCAGCATGGATGTTTTCAGCACATGGCATGCATGAAATATCATAGCAAGGATCAGGAGTGTACCACACTGATTAAAAAACCCAAATAAACAACATTTTCACATTCTTGCATAGGCATCTCAACTTGCTAGACAACAGCTATTTTGCAACAAAGGAAAATCACAACCTTCATGAGCAGAAAAACAGGCAGCTGGTAATTAAAAATTACATAAACACCTACCTAAATTGTACAGAACAAATGGCCGCCTACAGTAAAAGTATCAAGTACTTATCCATGGTCATGTCCTCCTGACTCCTTCTGCATTCCTTCCCATCCATCCAATCCCTTCCTGCCCTCAGAGAGTCTGGATCTAATCTCTCTCTTCTCTGTGCATTTTTCTATCTCCCAAAAATCTCTTCACCAAGACGACTGTGGTTGGCACAGTGTACTCACCTTTCTTTATTCAAATTCCATCTCTCAAAGCACGCTGATGACTCAAAAGTAATAAGCTGCCCAGTCTGATGCAACCACCCGCACGTGAACACACCAGGAGTAGGGGTAACCATAAAATCCCCCTGCTGTGACCCCGGTCCTTCTCCCCCCACACCCCAGCACTGTACTTAGCCAGGTATGAATGCAGTGGAATGTCTAGTCAATAAACGTTCCACAACAAAAAAGACCTGCTGTGTTTGGAGAAGCTTTCTAACCACCACAGTAAGCAGGGAACAAGCAGTGGATCAGTCAAGAGCTGAAGAAATAAGGAAAGAGCATGGGAATCTTAAAGAATACGCTTTTGTGGTTCTACAGAAATCATTGCCTGACCCTTTGTGACAGCTCAAGTAACATGGCTGCATTTTAAAACAAACTTTGGAAGTTATGTTAGATTATTAAAATTAATTCAAAGAAATGAAGTTGCAGGAAAACAGAAGTAGAAAAAAAATTAAGTACCACCCCTGTTCCATAGTCCTCAACTGCTTCGAAACTCACGTCAGGCTTGGAATAATTGTCAGCACTTTCTATCAGCTGCTCTCTCCTGGCCAAAGCAAAAACGTAGGCACAGCTTTGCTTTAGTATCGCAGAACATCACTTGTAACAAACACGTTCTCAGCCACACGCTACAGACTCTCTGCTGCTATGGCTATAATCAAAAAAAGCCCCATAGCAATGCTAAGGGGATTTCCTGGCATCCTTACACGGCCTGACATGAAGCATAGAAAAGCTTTCTTCACATGGCTAAGACACTTTGCCATGACACAAACATGTCTGCTAGGAGGTGTGATTTTTTTTTTTCCCCCTTCCACACAAGCCATCTCAACTTCTTTGGCAAAACTATAGCTTGCCCAGCCCAAGCAGGTCAGGAATGAGTTTTCTGTTGCCTACAAAACTGTCTCAAAACTGTCTTCTACGTACCCTAAACTTCCAGTGGCCTTGCTACAACAGAAACTATCGAAGCACAGAAGTGCCAAGAAGGCACCCTTTTTTTCTTTCTGTAAATAAGGAAACAGGAACTAAACATAAATGGGGACCAAGGGTATCCTTCACTGCCACAGAACAAGATAGCTAAAGCTTTTTGCTCAAGTTTAAAGAGCACAAACACAAAGCAACAGTGACACAAACTCATCCCAAAGCATGCTGAAGCACGTGCAGGTCTCCTCTCACTTTTGCTGTAAGCATTGAATTGGCTTCTGGAAATTTACCTGCATGGTAAGGAGGAACTTACAAACTGAAACTCTTTGGCAACCTTATCTCTAATGGGTGTTGGCTACGACGACTCATACCCATTAGACAATGAATGCCATGTTGCAGACACACAAGGATGTACCGAGCCCATTTTACAAGACAGTCAAACAACATAGCAGCCATAAAACCTCTCACTTAAATGTGGCTTTTACCAGATAGACTTCAAGTACTTTATGAAATTGGGTAACTTCCCTGCAGAGGAAAGAGAACACAGTTTGCCAGCAAGCCTAAGGCTTCACAACAGCAGCTCCGGACTCCCTACCCCAAACACTCCCAAAACTCCCATTTCTGCCACAGGAAAAACACCACAACGTCAGCTCCCACTTACACTGTACGAGCAGTAAAAGGAAGAAAATAATTATGTGCAGTTAACAACTGAGACCTGTAACTTTTGCCATTCATCAAACACTACACAGGCAAAAAGCTTGTGCTTTCTCCACCCAGCTTGAACAATTAAAAGGACAAAAAAAAAAAAAAAGTCCAAAAAGGTAGGAGAAATTGGAAACCTGCTCAGTAAACGAGACCTCCAGTAACTAAGAATCAGACTCCCTTTGCATATTAAGTAAGTGTAGGCAAACAAAGAGGAAAAAAGTGACATTTTCAAAGGCATGTACTACTACCTGTATTTTGACAACGCAGCAGTTAAGGACTGATCTGAAACCACGCGCCATAATCTGCTGCAGTGTGCTCTGCTATATATTGTTAGGGCAGCAAAGCTTTAGTAATAGCAGATCTGACCACTGGCCTATACAAGACCTTACTCCAGCCTGCAAATTCTGTGCTGAGAAGTGGGGCAAGACTGACAGGTTTTATTGTGAAACTTAACAGGTTTGTGGATTAGCAAAACTACCATATTGAAAGCTGCAAATCCCTCTCTGGTCATGCCCCTACAGAAAAGAGTGTTCACTCTTCAATTAAAATTTTATTATTAAAGTTACCCAAACTCAACACAAGATCCAACAGCTTGTGCCTAGTTTTTACAATTTCACAGCACACGACAGAAACTGCTTTAAGAACTTCTATTTTTCTCCATCCACAAGAAAAACCTGACAAAGCTCCCAAGTCTTGCTTATGCTATGTTTTTCCAAGTTCAGCTATGTATGCCATACTAAGAGATTTTGTAAAAGCGAAGGCCCTCGCAGTTGACTGGATTTAGGCGTGATGCGGTCTGAAAGTGCCTCCACTTTTGGGCGATGACCGGCTATTCTAGGAACTCCTGTTCTATGAAAACTGATGAGAAAGGTGCTTCAGTGGGAGGACGTCGCACACGCGTGAGGGTAGCGCTGTGAACCCCCGCCCCGGGACTTACCAAACCCCCACCGGCATCCCCCGCTGGCTCCCACCGGCATCCCCCGCTGGCTCCCACAGGGCCCTCGGCAGCTGCCCCTACCTCAGTCCCCGAACCCTTCCGCCCTTTTAAATGTCCGAGGCCGAGCCCTTGGGGGTTTCGGAAGGTTTCGCTCAGCCAGGCCCCCCCGGGACTCCAAGGAGCCGGGGGCCAGGTGCCGCCTCACACCGTCCTCACCTGCCCCGGCGAAGCCGGGCCCTACTGCAGACCGCCGGGTCCCGCCGCTGCCCGCAGACCGCCGCCCCCCGCCCAA
>VZTM01016017.1:184000-209170 GCA_013400555.1 Jacana jacana | reverse complement strand
GGCAGCGCCGGGCCCCATCACCCAGGGTCTCCATGTCCCTTTGCTCTGGCCAGGCCTCTGCAGCGGCGGGACCCGGGCCCGCTCCCAGACCCTCGTCCCGCACCACGGCCGCCAAGCACCGTTATGAAGTAACTCTCGGGCTTGCAGTGAGGGGTGGCAAAGGCAGCAGCCAGCCCCTGTACCATCAGCGGGGTCCAATGCCAGAGAGTCCCCATGGCATCACACGTCCATCTCCTGAGCCAGAAGTCAGAGGCCTGAAATATTCCACTGTCCCGTTAGCAGAGCAGGTGCGAACGCACCACGAACTCTTCTCAAAACCCATGCGCTTTAAAAACCTGTTTCCCTGTCCCACAGGATGGTATCTGGGTTTTATAAAACCCATGCATAGTAACCAAATTTGTGCCAGCAGCCAGTCTGTGCCCTTTTCCTTACTGCCTTAAGAAAATAATAAATAAAACTGAACACCCATGGATCCTTGGGACCCTCCATCACCCTGTGTGTGCTGCTATTCTCTTTTATCAGTTTTTTTATAACATGCTTTCCTTTGGATGTTTGTAAGCTGCAGCTGCCATCTGGAATGAACCTGCTACGTGTTCTGCCCGGCTCACCCACACAACTGTGCTCTGCAGAATCATTGTATCTTACCGGGAATGCCATGGCAGCACTCGGGTAGCACCAGTTTGGACCTCTCACTGTTTGCTCCCTCAGGCCTAGACCCCCATAATGGGCTCTGAGTAGATGGACCTGGCAGAACCGAGCACCACGAAGGCGCCAGAGCCTGCCTGCCCTGACAGCAAACACTCACACCATGTCATTTACACGTCCTGTTCGGACACGCCGAAGCTGCCTGGGGCAATGCCTGCCAGGCTCTACGGTTGGCACAGCCCCCGGCTGCAGGCTGCAGCCAGAATCACACCCATGCAGGTGCCTGTGCGGCACAACTGAAACAGCAGAGACCCAGAGGGCCATCTGCAAGTTTGGAGCTTTCCTAAGTCCTGCTGCTGCTACATTGGTCAGTAGGTAGGTACTGTTCTACTCATTTCATGGATGGAGGAATACAGAACCAGGTAAGTTGCTGACAACCTGCCTCTGCTGCAGCAGGGAGATGGGATGGACCACACCAAGTTCCACAGATTTCCCTGAGGCCAGGAGGGGATTTGCAATGGTGACTGAACCCTCAGCCCGATGCAAGAGCAACTGTGCAAGGGTTTCACACAATGGGGTGACACTGACTTCAAGTGGCTGCAGTCACATCCAAAAAATCCCAAGTACTCACACATGCACAGGGAGTCAAATGCTTTAGGGATGAGGCACCGCACGCCTGATCCCAGAAGGCAGACAGTGAAGAAGCAACGTTCACTGCAACCCTGGCCCAGCACCTGAGCTCCAATGCATCAGGTCAGGAGTTAAGGGAACAATACCTCACACCGTACCTTGCTAAGGGCCACCCTTACTGACATGGACATTGCAGAGGACAGTCTTCTCACCAGGCTGAGGTCTGAGCTAATCATACCTTCCTTGTGCTGGCTTAGGTGGGGGGAACAAAGAAAACTGTCAGACTAAAAGCAGTCATTTAGTGAAATTTAAAAAACCAAGCATGTAAATAATGGAGAACTGAAGATTTAAAATCATCTGTGGTCAAGAAGGTAGAGTACACACTGAGGACCCTAGAAATACAGATCTTCCAGCAACCCCCTCCACCTCTTACGGTTCTCCCCATCATTTTTTCAATTGTTATTTCCCTTCAAAAATGTTAACACTATTTTACTTATTACTAAAAATATTATTCTCTTCCAAATGGGGCATCCTGTTCCTGATGCACTGATTTTGTATGAACTTCATGATTCATCACTACAAAAATAAGGTCATTTTAATAACTTGCTGTGTGCTTGGCCCTATACCTTGTGAGCAGTACAAAGTTCTCACCAAAGAATTTACTGACATATGATAAAGCTTTGCAATGGGGGAGCAGGAACTAGAATAGCAGGGGAAAAAATTGAAAAGAATCATTTTCTAGATATATTTCTGCAAAACAGACCCAAACCAATTCGGTCAAGAAAAAGCAACCTTTTCTTCCCAACTGACACTGAAAAATAGCAAAGTGCTGGTACTCACTCTGCAAATAGTCTCACTTCACCAACCAAAAATAATGGGCGCATAAGCGGCCCCCAGTGCCTGCACGGTGTTTGGAAGACAAATAGTAGCATGAAGCATACTTTGTATTGCCGTACTGGCCACTTGCAACATCCACAGAACTTCTCTTCTGGAAAAAAAGGACAGAAGATTTCTAGTCAAAGCAGAAAAACAAACCTCTTTTTTTTTTTTTCATCCTTTGAAACCCTGGAAGAGAATAGCTTTTATTCTCAATCCTTGCCTGGTTTCAATCTTTTAGTTTCTTTTCCCAGCATCTCTTCAGGTGTTTTTTCCTTAGTGAAGCTATCTCAAATCTCCATCTTCCAAACTCCTGTCCTAGGAGCCACCCACTCGTCCTTTCTGTTCAGATGATATGGCTTTGCCACTTCCAGTTATCCCATAACCTGTTCTGGCAAATCAATATTTCTCTTATTTTTTTCAACCTCTGCCTCTCCCTCGCTCGCACTGTTGGAGCACTGCTCTCCTTGCCATCAATAGCTCACAGTTCTCTCTCTTTCGTCTTATGCCACCACCCTGTTTGCTGGCACTTACTGGTTTTATTTTCCTTTATAAGGAAACCTCTAATGTTTATTGCAAAGCTGTTTTGTTTATGTAATAAAGATCTACACACTAAGGTATTTTTAAGCTGAAAAAATAATGGGTTCATTTTACTAAATGATGTATTTAACAAAAATTGTACCCATGGACTTTGAAATTTTCATAGTTTAAACATCTAGTCTGAAACAATCTATAATGCCACAAAT
This sequence comes from Jacana jacana, assembly GCA_013400555.1. NCBI lineage: Eukaryota > Metazoa > Chordata > Aves > Charadriiformes > Jacanidae > Jacana > Jacana jacana. Next base: position 206,273 of record VZTM01016017.1, on the reverse strand, counting down.
TCCAAGAAGCATCCTCTACAATAGAGCATAAGGCAGCAATCAGCTTGTTTAATAGGAAAAAAAAAGGCAAAAGAGAGAAAAATCCTAAGGTATGCTTTAAACCAGGTGAAGGAGACAAGGGTCTAACAACCATATCAATTAAAACCAAAATAAAAAATTGAAGATTTGCTTCAATTGTGCTGTGGAGAACCACGCTCTGCTCATCTGGGAAACTGGAAAGCACCATAAACTGTTCTATCTCTGTGTAAGATCTTCAGGATTTAAAGCCCAATGTATAGGCAGGTGTTTGTGAAACTTCAGTCAGGCGCTTGCTGACAAGGCATTAGCAGAGCTTGAGAGATGTGGGGAAAAATTACAAAAAATCTGGACACTGGGTGTTTTTCTGCTATTGCTACAAAACTGTTCATCAGCACTTCAAAGACATGAATTCATTGGGGTTTGACAGGAGTTCAATGTCACAGAGCACGCAGATTAAGACCTGAAGCCCAGACACAAAAGTAAATACAATCTGAAGTTTGCCTGGAGCAGCAGAGCTCCTTGAGGCTAGAGCTATGCCATGGGAGGGTGGCAGGTGAATGAGAATGTAAAGCTCATTGTCACGATAAAAAAAATATTTTGCTTAAGAACTGATTAAACTTTATAAAACAGGTAGCTCACCAGTATTGGAGGAGCAACATCATCTTCAGATTTTTCTTCTCCGACATTGCTTTTGCCAATTTATGCCACAAAAGCAGCACTGATTTAAATGGAATTGTGCAAACAGTTAATGCTACTATTGGTCTGAAGGGGGTGAGAAGTCTGGCAGAGGGCAGCAGGGACCAACATGCTGTTGGTGTGTTGGTCTTGCATTGTGACCTGTTCCATCCTCCCTATTCAAGCCCCATATAGCTGAAAAATTATTAACACACTGATTCCAGTTCCGAGGAAGTTAACAGTATGCTGGAGAATGTGATGTAGAGCTGCTGTGAGTAGGCAAAGAACAAAGTCTGGAATAACTGCACTAAGAAAGCAAGCTCTTTTAAAAAGTAAAGTAGAAAAGAGGCTGAAACTTTTACTCAGCTGAAGTAGAACTGAACACTGCTTCAGGAGATGGAGTCAAATGAAAGAGAGAGGCTAAACCATGTTGAAATATTGTTAAGAAAATGAAGGTTAAAATCCCAACCTTAATAAGGCAGAAACACAAGAACAATTTAAGACTTCAGAAAAATGATTAGACTGAAAAAAATGAAGAATTATTTTGGTAGGGCCAAAAGCTTGCCCAGGAAATGGCTTTGTCAATATCTACTTTACCCCTCTGTAACAAAAGACATACCAATGAAGACAAGCAAGATCCAATAAAATCCATAGTTTGAAAACAGCACATGGAGAGAAAGGGAAAGAAATACACAACTTAAATATTTAATTAAAACAGGAGAGAAAATTAATTTAAAAAAATGCTCATCATTAAATATCACCTTTCTATGTAAACAGTCCGACTTCCAATGGTACAGTGCCTCTAACACTACTTCTATATATGAGTTGCCTACATAGTCGAGAGCATAATGCATTTTGCAGCCTGGCCTGGTGAATCTGTCCTTGCTCAGTCATCCCAAAAACTGCCTCCAGAATCCAGTGAGCTCAGCTGTGAATAGAAAAGGGATGTTGCACCATAAATATAAGAGAGTAACAACAGAGAGTTTATTCCAACACCTTCAGTAAATTAGAGCCAGCCTAAAGAGAGGGCAGGCCAGGGTGTGTGGGCGTTTATTGTTGGTATTCTGTTTAGTTTGGGTGGGTTTTTTTAGCCTAGAAGTGTCAGCTCCTCTAGAATTAGCCCTGGAGATTCTCCAGTACTATGTATTTCATTTCAAATAAAAGGGAGACCAGCTACCACCATAATGTAACAGCATCGTAACATAACAAATTAATCTTATCTTAGCACTCTAACCCAATGATCAGTTGAAAATAGGTAACTACACACAGGAATGAAAAAGTGATTTAGGGCAAAATAACTAGGGTTTTGGTTAGGTTAGGTTTTGGCTGAATACTCACGACAGTCTGTGTTCCAGCTAGAAAGGTGTAATAAAAGACACTAAAACAGGCTTTAATTCAAACTTTGTGTCTTCTTTTAAAGGCAGTGTGATATTCTACTGTAAGTAGAGAGTGCAGCACACATTTGTCTTACTGTATGAAAGCCGGCGTAAGGTAGGAAGCATTGAGTACCCATCCCTCCGGCACCTTCTCCTCCTGCCCACTTCCACCCAACCTAGAGCCTGATCCCCCAGCAGGATCCTGGATTCTTCTGCTTTTGGGTGAATACCCCTCAAACTGCGGGCCTTCAGCAGAACAACCTGATGGGGCAGACACTGTACACCTCTCCTCTCCATACAACCACTGGCCTCCTCCCCAGTACACTGGTTGAGATTTGAGTATCACTGAGATTTGGGTGCATTTTGCGATAATTCGGTTTCTGTGTTCTGCTGAGCTAACGGGCCCTCACTCGTTTCAAAGACATGGGAACATTCTGTGCTAAAGTGCAGGTGGCTCCTAGTCTTAAAGATTCATTTTCTTCTCTCGAATATTCATTACAGTCATGGCACAGTCAAGATTTTCTACAGGCATTCTAGCATGAAATACTCTTAAAATTAAAACAAATCATATGACAGCTGAAGCCAAATCACCAAAATTATGACTGGATGGTTTATATATGATGAGCAAACGCTTTGCAGGGAAGGGGTTACAAAGAAGTATGCAGAATTCAGTGAAGACAGAGCACTGTCATTAAGAGCTGAACAGAGAAACCGCTTGCAAGAAGAAAACCTAGTAGCTCAAAGCCAAGCGTACCCGCTAATTCAGTTCCTGAAAAGGCAACATCCATATCCGCTGGTATGTATTTTAAGCATTTGGGCATCTTTCACCATACGGGGCCAACTGAGACGTAGCAAGAGGAGCAACTTTAGGTGCAAAGGCAGGAGTAGGCAGGGATCGCAGCCAGCCCCAGCAGCAGCTCTCCGGCAGCATCTAGTGGGGAAGACCTGAGATCCTCCATAGAAAACAACAAAAATGGTATTTTTTAAGTCACACAACCTGTTTTTAACCTTTTTTATAAGCCACTGAAGCGCTGAGCAGTATAAAATTTAGGGCAAGACATTATACCAGGAATTAAAAAGTTTCAAAAAAGCTGTGCTTTAAGGGTGAAATCTGCCTTTGCAGAGGACTAGCTTAAGGATTATATAGCTTTAAATCCTACTTAAACCCTTTTTGTAGAGTTACAGTGGAGCCCAAGTAATATAAGGGAGTAAACTTCACTTCAATGATAAATTATTCACAGAAAATGCCCATGATTCTAAGGTGTTTAGCAAAATATTATTAAAGCTCTTGCATTAGAGTGAATAAAATCCTTTTGTTTAAGTTCTTTATCACAGAAAACTCAATTTGATACATTACCTATCATCACCAGACATGGAGAAATGATCTCGTAAGGGAAAAATTGCATACATAACATTATTGTTAATGAACAATTTTGATTACCAAAAACTCTGCAGTGCTAACAAATTAAATGATTGATATTTAAGTCATAGCTATCAGAGTAATGCTGATGAAGGCTGAGGGAATATGGTCTCCATAGGATTCAAGTTGAACTTTCTATTAGTATAAATTAACCCAATAACATTCCTGGAAGTAACATATTGATGTAGAACATGTTGTGCACAGGTTAGGTACCTTATTTTGGCACGCTCTCTGAAATAGCTAGGCCACTGCAGGAGACTGCTTTCTTTCTGGACATGGAGCTTTTGATGGATATTTTTTTGATGGATATTTTTTGATAGAGCTTTTTTCTGGATATTTTTTTTTGTTACAGCACATGTTTGTTCATCACTATCTAATGCCTTGGCTGCACTGCTACTTGTCTCTCACTCAAAGGCTGCAGTGGAACAAAAGCTTTATTTTTATTCATGTTTTGAAGCAGTATAAACATCAGCAATCTGTGGGTGCCTGAGTTTCTGTAGGATTAACTTTAGATTGTCCTTTTGGAAAACTCTTATAGTTACAAGGCAACTGTCTCAACAGGCTTCGGCAGAGCCCTTAGCAGAGTGACTGAGGAATCCCAGCTTTACTTTAAGTTTGTATCTTAAAGGGGAGGAAGAGAAGCTAACTGTTAAGTAATTGAGATTTATCATCGAGTTGAGCAATCAGATACTACACTATCTTCAAAAATTTGGGACATAAGTATACACTAGTCATTTTGGGCCTTTTTAATCCTGTTTTATCCAATTGAAAGACTGACATGCTGACGCTGATGCTATCCAAGGGGGCTGGGTGCTTTCAAAGATATTTTGGGTGGAGGGGACGTATCAAATGTACCAGCCAGTGATAAACCCACTCAGTGATAAACCCAGCCAGTGATAAACCCATGGGACGTACACCCACTGGCCAACATACAAAGAATGACCTAACAACATGGTATTAATCCCTAGCATGCCAGACAGGACATGGAAATTAGTGTGAAAGCTTTGAGAGACATCTAGGACAAAGCAACAAACCTATTTGGTAATGCTTAACTGATGACAAAAACCTCAGACTTAACTGCAATCCTTTATCATCCTGATCCTTTTTTAAAAAAATTTTTTTTTTTTTTTGTTATTTACTTACCTAGTTGCATTCTGCTCATCTAGTTAGAATTACTCTTGCTATTTCATTTGAATAGGTCCTTACCTTTATCTAAAGTGGTTGCTGTACATGGTCACATTGCAGTGTGACCCATGTCTAAATGCCAGCGGCAGCTGAGACAGACACATTATACACATTTAATACTTTCATGAAATAGCAACACAAATACAATTTCTTAGGGACTCCACATTTATCACAGAGATGACTGAAAAAGCATGGCTACTGCAGGTTCTCGGCTTCAGAGGATCAGTCAGGAGCCTGCCAAAAAACTAGCAAGTTTTAATACATATGCCAGCAGCAGGTATTTGCATCTCGAGCTGTCTGCTCCTGCTGAGGGACAGGCACGCTTTTGTACTCCTCAAAGAACAAAAACAACAAAAAAAGAGAAAAATTTGCCCTAAATGAAATTGTAGAGGATTCAGTAAAAACTCTTATTTAGTTTTCTACTGTTTGGGTTTGGTTTTTTTTTTCCCTCTTTCCACTTCTCAGAAACACTTATCTTACAATACCGGCCACAAAAGCTACGATTTCTTAGCAATAGATCGAGGCTCTCTGGAGCCAAACTATTTGTTCTGTGTTTGTACACTGCAAAATACAATAGGATCCTGAGTCAAACGCGGGACTTCTAGGCGCTAGTGCAATGCCAGTAATACAATAAATCACCAACTTTTGCTTTTTACTTGCAGCCACTTGAAGTAGGTGTAAGGCCCGATGACTTATTTCCCTGCTGTTAGCCATCCAGTCTCCAGCAGAGATTAGATTTTATTCAGACAATGCTACTGTACTGCTTGGGCAGAGAAGCGGAGCTGCGATTAGATAAGAACTAGGTACAGGTGCTTTTACTTACCATTGGAAATACACAACTCCAAAGCATTATGCTGTTTGGGGAAAACAACTTTTTGGTGGTGGTGGTAGGGTATTTGGTTTGTTGGGGTTTCCCCCTGGCCCCGATCTATTTTCTAGGCAGCCAAGGAGAAATCAGAAAGAAACACAGAAGAAGGTATTTCTAAAACAGATTATAGGACAAAAAAAAACCCCAAAACCCCTAGTAACTTCATGTAAAAACCTGGGTAACTCTTAGATAGCTGTGTTTACCTTCTATGCTAGCAAATCAGATTAACCAGCCAGGAAAATAGGCTCTTTTAAATATATTGGTGAAGAGGGAAGGGTGGGAAATTTACTTTGGAGGAAAAAAATGACTGTTTAAATATCACCATTTCTCAACAGGACACATCGTTTTAACATAAGGTGTTGTAAGGTTGAACGTGCAGCAATACTGGAATGTGTCCATCTTACTCCAGCTTTTATATTAACAGAAGACTTTCTATATAGGCAATAGGTATTTATCAATACATCAAACTATGCAATTAAACAGCTACAAAGGTCACATAGGCATTTGAGAATTATTCAGTTTGGAATTAATGGACCCAGTTTCTGAAGTCTTGTAGTGTGCTACAAGGCTCTTTCATTTTTCTTTGAGGAATGGGGAAGAAATTTCTATCATGTGTAAGACTATTTGAACCTTTTGAAGCCTACGTTACCAAAAAAACTCCACCTCAATTTACTTAAAAACAAGCCACAAACAAAAAACCCCAACAAAACCCAACAAACAGTTTGCTTTACTTTTCACTCTTTTGTTGCTTTAGATCTAAGATGTGCCTCTAAACCACTAAGAAGTAGTAGCATATCAACGCTTCAAATTCAATGCTAATTTAAATTTAAGAAGCTTCCCTGTTCCCTTCCTTCTGTTGCCATTTTCTGGGTTTAGGGTTTGGCTGTTGGTTTCTTTTTTCTGATTAGAACCGGTTACCAATTTTATCCCGAGGGACATTTCTGTCTGTCAGATGTCTCCTGTTGAGCATGCCATCTCAGCCTCACTCTCCAGGAAAAGGAACACTTCCCTGTAAAAGCGAGCACTGCAACACAGGCTTTTCTGTAAAACCAGCTTCTAATCAGGATTTCACAAGCTATACAATCACAGAAACCTGGACTGCTCTATATCTTGGGCTTCCCTGTAATTCCAATCACCAGTGCAATTCCTTTGACCTTGCACTTTGCCTTTTGAGTTCACTTAAGGCAACAGAAATCGACTCAAAAACCCCTGGCACCACCATTTATGGGTTTCTGCTGGCTTACTGCACTGAAACAGCTCCACATGTGGTCAAAAACCAGCAACCACCAGCAGAAGCAAGTACTCGTAATTGAGGATGAGAGGGTGACAGGAGTGCCAGCTTCCATCAGTTTATGCCAATATGTAGGCAGCCTCAGATACACAGAAGATTTGCTTCTCCAAATTACTACTTTGGGCTATATATTAAGATGCAAAGACGTTTTTGCATCCAGCATCAGCCTCCAGAAGAAATGATCGGAAGAGAAGTAAGTTTGCAGTGAACAACTCAAGTTGCTTCTTTCAATTAATTTGTAAGTTGGGTTCTCTCCCTCCATGCATGTTTAAGGTGGGATATGAGCTTGGACAAAGGACTCCTCCAGCTTGTTTAAATAGCGCCTGCTAGATCACAGTTGAGATTAGAATTCAGAAACAAAGTACGTTCCACCAACTTTTTCAGTTGTTTTAAAATCAGTTAAAGCTGTAATTGCAATGAAAACCATGAGGTAGATAAACTAGTGCTTTTTAAGTTATGAAATTCCATTAACTTTAGTCTTTGCTTGAGTGTTATATTGAAATTCACAGTTTATCTCTATAAATCTGAGCCATATTTAGCAGAACAGAGATAGCTGGTGTGTGAGCCAGATCATGGAAATTATTCAATCTTAAAATAAAATTGAAAACGTGTTTTTATTTGCAGTTCATGTGTTATATCAATCTTCTACACATCAAACAAAAAATATTCACATAAGTATTTTTGTGCATATTTTCAATTGGCTGTCTGGCCTACCTACATCAAAAATAGTCTTTTTACATTCAGAACTGAAGCATTTTCTCCTACCTTTATCTCAGTTCGTAACTCCAGGTGCGTTTCTCTAAGGAGCTAACAACATTACAAGGTCTTTAACCAAGGAATTACAGAAATTCAACACCTCATTACTTGAGATAGTGGCTTCAAACAATTAGAAGATCATATGTGACACCAAACAATATGCATAATGTAATGTTTATGCAGCTGAGATTAAGGAGGTCTCAAAAATGCAGAAGGTCCAAGGAATTCTACTTTACAGCACTCTGATTTTCATTTCCAACCAATCACAAAACGTTGGGATGGAAAAGGGAAGATCCGTAAGCAATCAGGAGAACAAACCAGACACAGATTTCAAGTTTTTCCTCTTTGGACCCCCACATGCATGCAGGGTGTTTATGTTACACCCCAGAGATTATAAACAGCCATTTACAGCAACTTGAAAACAGCACTCAAAATGGAAAGTCAGAAAAAAAGCTCACACAAACACAATGTGCATGAAATTTAACTTTTATTATTGTGTTGATTAAAACCCAAAGATCCCTCACAGCAGCAATAGATGCAGAAGTTACCTGCAGAAATGATACCTCTTCTTAATCTGTTTGCATACCCGAGTATGCCAAGCGTGGAGTTACTGCACAGTAACGCAGTACAGGCACTGCTCAGTAGTACAGAGATCAAGTTTCTTGGCATGTTTAAATCCATCCTTTCCTTAGTATCATACAGGGTTTTCATAGCATTAAAGAAGTTAATGAGTTGCCTCTTTATTGGATTTTTGTTGTTGTTGTAGAATTTAAAAAACTTTTTATTAAATTCTGCACATACCATTTATACTCCCAGACGTATCTCCCCACGTGTTGTTGTAGTTACAAACTGTATCCAAATGCAACAACTCAGAATGAAAAGGCTACAGCATTTACCAGCTCTACCTGCACTAGAGTATTTCCGTAGAGTAACAAAACACACCTCTTTGTTCAGTAACACAAGGGATACAGGTTTTAAAATGCACATTTCTATCTTGTATCCATACCTTTCTTTAATATATATATTTATATATAGCTCTAAACCAAATCTCTACTATTTTACAATTAAATTAAAACACATCCACAATTGGTCTAACTAGTGATTTTGGTCTCAATACTTTAAACATTAGTTGTTCCATAAAAATATACAATTCAACAACATGGTTGCATCAGTCACATGAGGCATTTTGAAAGAGGCCTATGACACAATCAACCATGCAATTCAGTGCTCAATGTCATCTAACTGATAAATATTTATACTGCATTTTCCAACTATCGGTACCTTTAAAATCCAAATTTCTCTTCACAGGCTTGCCATGCTTACAAACATGCAGAAAACAATCACGTTTCTCCCTTGCCTGTAGCAATCATTTGGTTATTTTTTTTCAATAGATCAACTGACAAAGCACAAACTTCATGCTGTCATTTTAGACTGCTAACCTTTTCCTTTCTTTCACATACTGAATTATTTCACAATGGATCGTACCGCTCCATGTGAAAAGACCAGGGATCAGCCACATAGTAAGAACTGCCCGTTTCAGTTTAAGCCTCTAAGAATCAAATTACTAACAGTCAATTAGGATGCACTCATAGCTGCCATACGAGTGTACAGACACCCATTAGACAATCAAGTTAATTCTAGATATATAATAAAAGGTGAAGCTTAAGGGAAAAAAAAGAAAAATAATAATAAAAAAAAGATCCTGAAACCTAAGCTACACAAGTACAGCCTCAAACCCAGTAGATTCCAAGAAGTGGACCTCTGTCCAGAAAAAGTTTCTGCAAGCACACAAAAACTGTGCCACCAACTACACTTGAGATAAGACACTAATCTCTTACACCTGGAGATTTCCTTATTACCACCAGAGCACCGTTCCACGTAAAGTTTTATAGCACTGGTGACATAGCACTTCCGTAGTACAAGCAAGAAAGAATCCTCCAAGTCAGAGGCAGCCAGCAATAAAGCCCCAGACAAGCTTGTGTCAGGGTAACCTGGCATATAAGCCTCGGAACATTTTGCTCTTAGAAATGTAGTAATCGATAATTTAGGTACTAATTATTCCAAGACCATCAGTCTGTTGATAAGACTGCAACAGAACATACTAGAAACACAAGAGACAATTAAGATGAGTATTTCTTTTAAACAGCAGAACGTCAGGGAAACACCCGGAATTATTTTGCATTGCATTAATACATCTTCTGGTTTTTAATAAAAAAATACATCTAGAGAGTCAATCTAGAACTTCGTATGCAATTACATTCTTCCCCTTAACTGCTGCAAAATTAGTACAAAACAATATAAGTTACAGGAATGATTGTTTCAAATTTGTAAATGTCAGCTATTACAAAATCATCATAGGAGACACCAACTGTAAATTATTTACAGGTGAGGTAATACAATTTCCAGAGTAACGAATTACAATTTAGCAGAACTGTAAAAAATCAGGTACTCACCAAAACATTACAAAATCTGATATCGTTATCAGTGGATCATGATTAGCTTTTGTAGTTGATATACAACATAGTCTTAAGAAAAGTGCCAAAATACTGCTACATAAGAATCTTTTTTCCAAAACCATTCAGCAAAAAACCCCTGCAGATTCTCTGTTAAGTACTGCCAAAAGAAAGCAGGAAAAAAGGGATGCCAATTGTACAAGTATGTCTTACTCAATGCCTTTGCAAAATGTGACAGTTCACTTTCAGGCTTAAAGGTCTGACATGAAAGGGACTTACTTAAAAAAATCAGTAGAAATATCAACACATATGCTTTTTCAGGGTATCTTAGGCCATTTTAAAAGCATACATTCCTCTTTAACTATGAAACGTGTGGGGACTGGAAACATTCTAAAAGTGGCTGAACTGCCGAGGGATGTTGCAACCAGTGGCACAAAGTCCTGCCGGATGCCAGTCGCTGCTGATGTACCCCACCAGTTGGTACTAGGGTTCATACTCCAACGTTTTCATTAATGACATGGGTGATGGGACAGAGCAGGCTCGCAGTGAGCCATTCAAAGGGACCTCAGCAGGCTGGAGACACGGGCAAAGAAGAATCTCAGGAAGTTCAGCGAAGGAAAAGTGCAAAGTCCTACACCTTGGGGGGGAATAACCCCATGCACCAGTACAGGCTGGGGGGCTGACCAGCTGCAAAACAGAGAACAACCCCAACCTGACCGTGAGCCACCGTGTGCCCTTGTGGCAAAGAAGCCCAGCAGTCTCCTGGTCTGCATTAGGAAGAGCACTACCAGGAAGTTGAGGGAGGCAATTCTCCTCTGCTGAGCCCTGGTGAGCCACAACTCAGTGCTGGGTCCAGTTTTAGGCTCCCCAGTGCAATACAGACATGGGCATAGAAAAGTGAGTCCAGTGAAGGGCCACGAAGGTCCTTAAGTGACTGGAGCACCTGACAGACAAGGAGAAGCTGAGGATTGTCTAGCCTGGAAAAGAGAAGGCTTGGGAGTGATCTTAGCAACACGCGTAAATGCCTGATGGGGAGAAGTAAAAGAAGAGTCAGACTTTTCTCAGGAGCATCCAGTGGCTGGACAAAAGGCAATGGGCACAAGTGGAAATACAGGAATTTCCATTTAAACATAAGAATGGACCTCTGTAGTACAAGGGAGATCAAAATGCTAGAAGAGGTTGCGCAGATGTCTCCTGGAGTCTCCACCTTTGGAGACGGTTAAAAGCCCAGCTTGTTTACACAAGCCTGAGCAACCTGCTCTAGCTAACCCTCCTCTGAGCAGGGGGCTTAGACGAGATGATCTCCAGGAGTCCCTCCAACCTCCATCATTCTGTGATTCAATGCAAAGGACAGGGTCTTTTGTAGCCCAGACACTGGATCAACCGAGTCACAAAGCAGACTATAAAACGTAAATGGAATATATTTCTCTTTAAGTTATTGCATACAGTGTTAATTTTGCTGCCTGCGTTTTGCTGATCTCATTTTTTCAAATCTTGACTCCATTTCTTCCAGGACCTTTGGTGTGTATCGCACAACTAATTTAACCTTCCCTTGAGCTGCCTTCAGCAGTTCTACAGCTTTTTCATGGTGTTCACCTTCGACGCTCTGCAAAGCATAAATCATCAAGTATAGCATTAGTAAAGACACACAATGAAAACTGACTTTTTTCGGTTTTTGCACAACTTCTATATATTGAAATATTGAAGCATTCTAGTTTGAAGACCGCACAAGGATAACTTCACCCAAGTTGAGGATTTATTCTTCAGCAAATCAGTAAGAGGTGATGATAAATATACCAATTAGTATTAATGAAAGAGTAGTGCAAAATTTTTGGTTAGGTTTATGCTGAACAATTAAATTCTGTGTTCACATTCACTAAGTAAAATAAGGATAACAGTGGTAATTATGAAATTACACTTAAAAACCAACAACTTCAGGAGGATGCTTATTTAAAAATCAAGTTTGTTTTTCATCTTTTGGCATGCATTTTAAATCAGCTGTCACCCTTAAGTTGCCACAGACAACGGCACGATAGCTGCCTTCTTGATGTTATCCTGTGCTACGACCAGGCCAAACAGTGCATACTGGGCACCTGCAACACAGCAGCTAACATGCAGTGCGTTGCTTATCTCAGTGCTCCACACATCTCCCAGTAAATGCAAGATAGTCAGGTTAATTTCCTCTAAACTGATTAAGAATAGCCTAACCCAACTGAGTAAGAACAGAATAAACATACTTTCCTAAAACAACTTTCAGAATTACTAGGGTTATATTAGAGTCATGTAATCACAAATTTTAAGCAACAGTTCTGGACAGCATACATTTTATCAGCAAAACTTATTTCTCCCAAACTTATTAAACACAATGATGGGACTACCCCAAGCCTACCTCCCACTGGTGCTATTAGAAGCTAGAAGGCAGGTGATGTACCTGTTGATTGGAGGGTTTCCCCGTTACTATAAAGTTACTTACAGAAAGAAAGACAAGAGTTAAAAAAACCCAAGTTATTTCTCTTCTATCAGACTTAGACAACACATACATTTGAATATTTTCTTTTTTCTTATTCAAGTGGATGTGTAGGCTGTTCTGTTTAAAACTGGTAACAAAAGGTTTGTAACGTTCTATGTTTAACTACCTCAAAACACCTAAAATTCTGGAGTATACTCAAAATCTCCCAGCTGTAAAAAACCCAACTTGCTTTAAGGCACATTTGCTGCAGTCTTGGCAGTGGCAATTTAAAAAAAAACAACCACAACTTATTAAATTAGAAATTACAATTACAAGAAAATGCCTATCATACGTATTAAGATGACACAATTCCATCTGTAAAGATCAGAAGGAGATGAATCCTCTAGGACCACATTAGTATTCCCAAGAGTATTTTGTGCACTCACTCACTACATTCTTACAATGGCCATATATATTTATACACGTGCATGCACACACATGCAGTCATTGCTAGCTGCACCGACTGTCTGATGACCGGGTTCAGTTTGGGGTGGAGCGGTGGGTTTGTCGTCTTTAAGAGGGTCTGTGGGTGAGGAAGGCCTCATCTGAAGATAGCTCTACACCTGTCCCTCAATGCTTCCAAATGACAGGAAGGCCAGGCCAAGGACAGTGGCGTCACTGCGGCCATGATTTCTCTTATGACTCCTGGAAATGACAGTTGGCCTCCCAGGTAACAGTGGGAGATCTGGGTATACCAGAGACTTGTACTAGCAGGGACTTCCCAGGGTACAGACACCCAGTAAGTCCTACTCCTTTCATGTGTGAAAAACAACCTGCTCGGGCTAAAGTGCACAGGATTTAGTTTGACCCTCAGTCACCCCGTGTTTTGCTTTCTGTCTGCTCACTCTTCAGAAGGGGATACTTCATAAAAGGAAATATCCGCATCAGCACTTTAAACATATACTCTGTAAAATATGCTAAAAACCTGTTTCTGAAGCTCAGTATACTTAAGTGGAAGAAAAAAAATACTGCACATCTGAAGATAACAACACCTTGCAGTTCCATCTTATTATTGCTTTCATTATGCAGTAGAGTTTTTATTGGGGTAATAAGAATCTGCTCAGTCTAACACAACATAGCATGATTAACTACTTACCTTAAAAGGTGCAGAAAACTATATTAATTAATATCTGCATCGTGAAACTTGGATGAAAGAGGAAGCCACATCAAAAGTTACTATTTCACACACAATGCTTTGACTAAATTTATAAAACCTCTCAGTATCTGAAATACTGACATAAATAGCACAGTTCCCAGTTGAGATAAAGAAAGCATAATCCTGTAAATCTCAGTGCACACAACTAGAAACCTAAGCAAGTTCCTCTTGCAAGGACAGAAACTATTTTGCCAAGACTAAAAGGAGAAAGAAGAGCTTGTGCCATCTATATTCTCTGTACGCCCCCAAGTGGAAACAAGTAGTTACTGCTACATAAAGTGAAAACCAATTCCTACCACTCCGTTTACAGAAAGCAGCTGGTCTCCACGTTTCAGGCCTCCATGTCTGTCAGCTATACCGCCGGGGATGATTCGAGAGATATAGATTGGAGAGTTTTGTTCTTTGCCTCCCATGATGTTGAATCCAAGACCTTCTTCGGTTTTGGGCAGTTCAACCACTCTGGGATGGGAATGACCTTCACTAGCAGCAAATGCAGCAACAGTGGCCTGGAAGAAACAAAAATTTCCTATTTATAAGAAACTGAATATAGACCCCCTCAGCTAGACACAGTGAGCAGGCTGAAAAAGCATTTTTATTTCCAACTCCTTAAATATTAAGGCAAATGAGATTACTTTCCCTAGATACGAACACAAGCATGAAAAATGTAGGACTCCCAGAATAAAATTAAAACAGAAGCAGCTTAAAAATAACAAGTCTTTTGTTATACTTTTTAATAACCCATTAAGCATATCCATTTTATCAGACATCTAGATAATGTCTTTCTGAATTTTATATAATTTTCTGCTTTTAATGTAACAAAGTACTGTATTTGACACAAGTTACCTTTGCTGTTGCATTGGCTCTAACTTCTGGGCTACTGCTGATATCCACAGTTTCATATACGTGTTCATACACCTTTAGAGAAAAAACAGTTTAAGTTACAGGGAAACCAGGTACTTTTTTGCTTAGAAAATATAGCAAAATATCAGGTACAACACAAACGTGGAAACTATAAAGTACAGACCTCTAATAAGAAGTTACTCCCTGATTCACTGTAAGGTGTTAAGTGACAATTTACCATACTATGAATAAAACAACTCCCTTGCCATCTTTATTGCTCAGTTATCTCATGCATATCTAGGTCCCAGCCTAAATCTTCCCTCCTTCCATAGCATTCAGAGCACACCATCAATTTCAAAATGTTTATGGCTAGCCTAACAACCCTGACTGGAGACATGGATGATTATCTTCTCTTGTTTGATTCAGGGTGGAACTCTTCAATAAGGATGTGTGCGAAAAGCGGTTAAAGACAGCTCTTCAAATCTCTCCTGACACCCCATCCCTCCCTGCAAAACCCCAAATTTTCCTTCAACTGATGCAACTAGTTGAATATCTTAAGGAAAAAAAAGGTATTGAAGACACAGAGGCATTAAGAATACTAATACTAAGGAGGTACTTACTCTTGAGGGTTAACCCGCATCCTTACATCTACCTGCCAATCATATGAACTTCCTATGCAATAAACACACTGTCCTCAACAGGATGAAAAAATTAAGATGACACCTGTGTCTACAAGCAGCTCTTTTAACTCATTGCAGGTGCTATCATCAGTGGTAGCACCAATAGCAACAGTAAGGTGTATCCAATCACCTAAAAATCTCCAAGAGTATCTGGAACAAAGATGAGGTGGTGCAAGGCTTCACCTCAAGGTGGTGCGCAAGGTGATGCGGATTTGGCTTAGAAGAAAGTTAGGGAATTGGTACTTTGTCCATTCTTACATTCCAAGAGTAGAGCAGCCTGCTAGCTGCCAGTAAAGACAGACTCTCAAAATAAGCTCTAAAAAGTTATTTGCTCCTGAGCTGTTATTTAATACACCTATACTATCCCAAATTATTTTCTCTTGAACTTTCAAAAATAAGTCTTGTTCTCTTATGCTCTGTAAACGAAATTCAGCTTTTAGAAAGAAAATCAGATTATTGCACTGAGCACAAAAAGGCAAAAGTAAACCACTGTTTTTTAACTCAAGGTAACTGCTTCCCTCAAGTTAACTTACCTCCCTGACAGCATTACAGAATTCGCTTTGAAGGACCCTTTGCAACGCCTGTAGCTTTTGTGGTGGCACTTCTCCACTTCTCTGCAATTTTTCCAGCAACTCAATCGCTCTGCAGATGTCTACAGAAAAATACAGCACTATTAATGAGGAATGCCTGAGAAAATTTGAGTTACTGTTTTTTAATTTAATGCAACAGTCTGTTTGAGTATGTTCACTTGTACACACCTTAAAACTATGCATGTTTCATTTCTCCCATAAAACTATGTATCTACAAAATGTTACAATAAAACACTGTACTTTCACACTGTTTAAGTCAACCACAGCAACCCAACCCTCTAAAATATCTGGAGGTACCACTGCCATGTGCATATTACAAAGACAATCTGGTATTTCCTTGGAGTTTAAATCAGAGTGAAATATTTCATTGATGTATACACTATCAACACTTAATATGATTACTTTATAATTTATCTAGAGCATAGATAACATTTTGTTAAAACCACCTAGAATATTATCAAAGATGCTAACATTCCTTTTATACTGAAAATATTAGTTCAACAGGAGTACGTTCAATACTTTCCCTTCAACAGGGCAGAGAACTAGCTCATCTACTTTTCTCCCCCACCACAAAGTGCTTAGAAAAACAACCAAACTCCTTTTGATATTCTCAGTTGAGAGAATATCTCTGTAGTCTAGAATCCTCATGCCCAAACCTCTTTGTTCCAGTTCCTAGAAATTTGTTCCTAGGAATTCGTGTTGCACATACAAATACAGGTGCTGCTTTGTGAAACTGAACTCCCTGTGAGAGATTTGACTCCAGACCAGTACAACTCAAGACAAGCATCAAATGCTCTGTGACATGCGCCTGGCAGCCCCACAATAGTAAAATACATTCATATCTCTCACTTGTATTTCCAAAGTGTTACATTAGTGATGACTCTGAATCACGCAAGTCCTGGAACAGAAGTAGAACAGTGTCTTGGAAAAGCAGATAGAAAGGATTACCTTCATTATCACAAAGACAAAGAAGCAGCAATTAATCTACTATATAAATAAGGCACAGTATTATTTCAGAAAAGGATGAAGTCTGGGACAGTGTTATATCCCAAATGCATTACTTCCTTTTTTCTGTAATTAACCTTTAGGTAATAATTTTTCATGTCAATACACATCTACTCAATGGCGTCACATCAGCACAAAAGATGTGAAATAGCCAAAAACTCCTCCTAAAGGCCAAGTGTAAGGAGACAGAATTTACGTAACAGGATGAAAAGACACTGGGGTGTATGTTCTGAAACTGAGGTCAAGAGACCGGAGAGAACTCACAGTGATGTTCTGCCCACTCCTGTATATTATCAGTCAGGTAAGTCTTACCGACTGCTACGCTGCTACACAATTAAACAAGGTACAACTTAATCTCACAGACTGGTCACCCATGGACTGGAAACAAATCCTTCATGCAAAAACATCCAACTACTACCATTACAGCCACAAGACACAAATTATTTCAGGTGAGAGTTAAGGTTTCTATGTGCAATAAGAACTTGGTGGGTTTTGGCAAGCATTTCCAAGCTTTACAAGCACCAGTTACCTAATGCAAAGCAATATCAAACCCCAAAGTTCGGCTATTACTAATCCTAAGCCTACAGAGAACTCAATTCACACAGGCATGCCTATTTGCTATTTCTACAAGTACAAAGTGAAAAAAAATGCTTCTAAAGCTTTTAATTTCCCAATATATATTTTGCATTTAATTTAACACAGAAAACCATTGGTAAAAAATAGATTCTGGATGTGATTGTTTATTAACCTTTCAATCTTTTTACAATGCAAAAAAGATGGGGGGGGGGAAAGCGAGCAAGATACCACCCCTCCAAGCAGATGTGTGAACAAAACACAGAAAAAGGAAAACTGCAGAGCCCTCGTTAGATACTCCTGATTAACTGCCTCTCCTGCTTATGGTCAACACCATTCTTAGTAATCCTTGTGTTCAGCAACAGCAGTACAAACTATCTTAAATTCATGAAGTCTCGCACTGAACAGCTTGAAGTAGAGTGATCAATAAATGGTAATAGCAGCGCTGCAACACTCCATATATTCATAAAAAAAAAAGTCTAGTAAGTATGTAAATTACAATACAGATCTCATTTAAATACTTGCAGATGTTTGCAGACAAACGACTATTTCATGCAGATAAGCAGCTCTGGAGTCTGTGGTCTATGAACCTTGTTAAGCTGTACGGTGCATGAACTTCTTGTCTAACAGTTTGATTAGCATATAGCAAGAAATTTTGAAGGGTGACAACAATCTACTCATCCAACAAGTAGCTGCAGAAATCAAGACTCCAGGACTCCATTTGCTAACTTCTCCTCTTCTTTTTGACCTCCAAGTTTGCTCAACAAACTAGACCTATTTCCTACCTGGATCTCCTAACATGTTTAACTACATAGCACTTGATACCCTAAGGCAAAATTAGCTAGTTTGGGAACCAGCTATGTCTTTCATCAAGTGCACAGTAAAAGCACAGAATCAGCTTGTCAGAAAGTGACTGGGATACAATGAACGGGATTCCTTTTAGATTAAGACGCACTTTAATAGAAAAGGGCTTTCAGATCAAAGGATCAAGCTGCTGCCATAAAGGAGAAACCCAAAGCACAGAAAGAAAGCACTAAAGTTGGGTTCTCATCACTCCACAGATCACCGTTTATCACATTGCTCGGGTAGATGGAATTACAGAATGGTTCAGGTTGGAGGGGACCTTAAAGAAGATCTAGTTGAAACCCCTCTGCCATGGGCAGGAGCACCTCCCACTAGACCAGGTTACTCAATGCCCCATCCAGCCTGACAGGGGACTCCATTACCTGGACACTTTTCCTCCAGCAGATGTTTTGTTTTGTCCTGTTCACAAGACTCCATTACACCAACCAGAAAGTGAAAGGAGCATAACTTTCCCTGATTGAACTGCATTAGGCACTGTTAGTCAAAAGCTGAAGATTCAGTCTCTGTCAGCAATCCTGCTCTGGAACAGAACTAGTTTGGTTGGGACCAAGTGGCAAAACAGCCCTCCTTTCATTTTCAAAAGATCATTGACTGTCAGCTGATGTAGTTTGCTTCCTTCTGAACTACTGCCTGGAATATGATCAGCTCAAAGCTGTCTTCCACTACAGTTTGGCAAACTGTTCAGCACCAGAGACTGAAATGACACTACAGAATTGTTTCAGTGACAGTTTTCAACAAGGATCGATGTAGAAATAACTCCAGAAGTACGTGATTAACAAAATCCCCATAAAAATAATTGAAATGGAATCCACACGTAACTAATAGATTTTATTTTAACCTTTTCATCCCTTTTATACCAGTTGCCTGTCCCTCACAAATTTTTGTGATCACAGGATACTAGATTGAAATCCTAAAAAAAAGAGATACATTGAAACTAAAGGAACGTGGGGGAAAAAAGCCAGCAAGATGCCACCCCTCCAAGCAGATGTGTGAACAAAACACAGAAAAAGGAAAACTGCAGAGTCCTCGTTAGATACTCCTGATTAACTGCCTCTGCTGCTTATGGTAAAATAGTCTGGATTCCTAAGGTCTATGTAGTGTTATCACACATCACCACTGAACCATAACTTGTTAAATGTTGTTTCATCCCTGCCCTCCAGTGAATTTGGGTGGTAATGTTTGCACTGCAGCTTGGAGGAGAGAACAGATGGGGAGAAATTTCAATTGCCCTCATTGTAAGCATATGGTAATCATTTTAAAGCAGCTCATTTTCTACACTATTCTCTCTTTTCTTATGCTATATGCCAACATTAGTGATGTTCACTTCCAAGCTGATGATGATTCACAATCAGGTTATCCACGGTCAACACCATTCAATTAACCGAGGTTATTTATTTCTGTAAACAAAGCTCTTGCTTTTGTAGGTCCATTACACTGTGCTCCCTTTTTCTGCTTTTCTTAAAAAGGCCAATATATCAGAAAACTAAATAGCTCCTTTGTTCCACTGATCCCTAAGTAACTCTGCAGATTTGTTTGTTTTCAGGGATAGAGCATAGTGGCAGGGTAATGAGGTGGAGGAGGATGCTGCCTGAGGTTTAACTCTGCAGACTTACCAAGAGCAACTAATCCACTGCCAAAGCAGCTGCCCTAATTAGCAAGCTTGGGAGTACAGAGGGTAGATGAGCTGCGGAGTGGGAAGCAAAGTCCTTACATAAGTCATTATTTACAGGCCTTCTCTCACACATTACAAGTGGTTCACTTGTGGAATGGGAAGGATGGTTAAGCAAACAGAAAAAGTGAGTTCTGTGGTAGGTAATACATGATAGTACCAAACACAATAAAGTGGGTGTATACAGTGCGTTATACATTCACAAAAAAGCATCTAGCACTGTGAGCAAAGGTTGTCCCCACTTTTGGGGAATGGCAGTGGGGAAACAGTTGGTTCATCCAATCACCTACACTCCACTTAATTGCCTTCCTTTGCAAAGCAGGATTTCTCCTTATCAGTATTCTTTTCTCATTTAAATTCCATTTTCCCATCCCTACTTTTCTAAATACACACCAATAAACCACTCATATATATTGTTATACAAGCATGTGTTCACTGAGCTAGTGTGGACTTGCACAGTTCAGAAGAACCACCCTGAAGGAAGGTTAACACTATTTCTTAAAAGCCATGGATAAAAGACACAAATGTACTATAGAAAAAATCAAACCCTAAAAGTATTGTATTTTATGTTTCCCTACTAATTATAGTTACATACTGCACAGTATTAACAAAACAAATTAAGAAGATGATTGGTGACAGCCAACATGGCTTCACCAAAGCCAAGCCACACCTGACAAAATTGGTGACCTTCTGAGATGTTGCAACAGCACTGGTAGACAAGGGGAGAGCAACAGACATCATCCACCTGGACTTGAGCATTTGACACTGTCCTGCATGGCAACATGATCTCTAAATGGGAAAGGCATGGATTTGACAAACGGAACACTCAGTGGATAAGGAACTGGCTGGATGGCAGCACTCAAAGGGTTGTGGTCAACAGTTCAGTGTCTAAGTAGAAGCCAGTGACAAGTCATGTTCCTGAGGGGTCAGTGCTGTGACCAGTGTCATTTAACATCTTTGTCAGAAACATGGACAGGGGGGATAGAGTGCACTCTCGGGAAGTTTGCTGACGACACCAAGCTGTGTGGCATGGTCCAGAGGTATCTGTACAAGCTTGAGAGGTGGGCCTGTGCGTGAAGCTCAGCCAAGCCAAGTACAAGGTCCTGCACCTGGGTCATGGCAATCTCAGCCACAAATACAGGTTGGGTGGAGAATGATTAAGAGTAGCTGCAAGGGAAAGGACTTGTGGGTGCTGGTTGACAAGAAGCAACATATGAACTGGCAATGTGTGCTGGCAGCCCAGAAAGCCAACTGCATCCTGGGCTGCATCAAAAGAAGTGTGACCAGCAGCTCCAGGGAGGTGATTGTACCCCTCTAGTCCGTTCTGGTGAGACCCCACCTGGAGCACTGTGTCCAGCTCTGGAGCCCGCAGCACACAAAGGACATGGACCTGTCCTTTGAACAGGTCCAGCAGAGGGCTGAGCACCTATGCTATAAGGACAGGCTGAGAGAGTTGGGGTTGTTCAGCCTAGAGAAGAGAAGGCTCAGGGGAGACCTTACAGCAGCCTTCCAGTACCTAAAATGGCCTACAGAAAAGATGGGGATGGACTCTTTATTAGGGAGCAGAACAACAAGACAAGGGGTAATGGTTTTAAACTGGAAGAGCATAGACTTAAATTACATATTTGGAAGAACTTCTTTACTGTGAAAGTGGTGAGACACTGCAACAGGTTGCCCAGAGCAGCTGTGGATGCTCCAGCCCTCGAGTTGTTCGAGGTCAGGCCGGACAGTGCTTTGAACAGTCTAATCTAGTGGTAGGTGTCCCTGCCGTTTAAGATTCCTTCCAACCCAAACCATTCTATGACTTAATAAAAAGCAAGTATATTATTATTGCTAAGATGCAGCCTAACAGATTGAACTTAAGGCTAAGAATTCAGCTGTGTTCAAGAATAAGTTTTCCCAGGAGAGGGACAAACAAGGGGTAAGTAGTCTGAATCCAAAGCTGACCGAAGTGTTGACACCACTGCAGGCACAGCAGACGCGTCTGCAGAAGGGCTGGGGCAAGGACATCCACGGAATCCCAGCCACAACCTGAAACGCGAGAAAACCTTTCGGGGGCCGCATGAAGAAAGACCGAAGAACCACGTCCCACCAACAGACGGGAAAAAAACCCAAAAAACTAGAGGCGAAGGAAAACATTTTCCAAGCAACTACGGCACGGCTGCTCTCCGGCTGCCCCCGGGGGAGGGGAGCCACTCGGGGCCGGAGGGGACCGGACCGCCACCGCCGCTCGATCTCGCCTCCTCCACGGCCGGGCAGGGCAGGGCGCCGCTCCTCGAGGCCTCAAGCCGGCGTACGGGGAAGGCCACCCCAGGGCTTGGGCGGGGGGGGGGGGGGGGGAGGGG
>VZTM01016017.1:133099-183896 GCA_013400555.1 Jacana jacana | reverse complement strand
CGCACCGGCTCGCCCAGCGCCGCCATCTTCTCCTCGCCGCGGCCCGCACAGGAAGTGACGCAGCGCTGCCGGAAGGGCCACGCGGGACGGGGGGGGAAGGAGGAGGTGGGGCTGGTGTTGGCCGGGGGCGGGATGGTGGCGGTGGTCGCCAGAGAGCGTTTAGTCACAGTAGCAGCCCGAGTTTTCGTTGTGAGCGGTGTGGGGGCCGCTGCAGTGTTCACCTCGGGTGTGCGGAGGAGCAGGGATATCGCAGACGGGCAGCGGGTCCCCGCAGAGGCCGGCAGCGGCCTGCCCGCCCTCCGGCGCCATGACACAGGCTTCTTTGGGCCCTGTGTTCTCTAGGGGTCAGCCAAAATAATGGCACGTTCACTAGAAGATGCCCTGTCCTTTTTGTACTTCCCCCGGCACTCCTTAACACTCTTTACACCTTAAAAAGACCACATAGGGATGGCGTATCTTCTCGTGTACCCTGAGGTGGGATACATCTATAGAGATGTATCTATACCACATTCAGAGGTGGGATACATCTATAGAGATGCTCTGCCTGTGTGAGATGCAAAGAATGTGCTTTATGTGGCTTGCTTGACATCAGTTTAATCTGTGTGTGGCTTTACCTGCTTTATTAAATCCATGTAAGTACGACATGCTCTGAGTGTTTTCTGGACAAGACCATCAGGATATGTGTTTATATACTATAGCCTAAAGGTATAACTCTTTAGCTTTGATTTTGTCTGCATTTAGTATTTTTTGCCTTGAAAGAGAATAGTTCTCAGCAGGGTTCAAAGTGGCTGCTAATGTGACAGTGATGCATTCTCCTTTCTGCGATTCATTTTAATGCCAGTTCCTCTCAGTTTGAAAGATACAGCGTGCGTGTTTCAGTGAAAAGGTCATATGAATGGAATTTTGCAGGTGAACAAAATTAAATCCTCACAGACTAGTTTCTAGCAAGAAGAAGTGTTTTAGCAGCTGGAACCATAGAATGTTTCTGCAATAAAATGCAGATGTTTATATCACGGGGGAGAGGAACTGCCATTCTGTTAGAAGTGATTGAAAATTTAAATAGCCTGCTTCGACTTTGGACAGATGAGCTATGGAGAAAAATGAGTGGTCAGCAATATTTCATAAATCTTAAGAATTTTCTAAAAGACATGTTTAAACATACCCTTAAAGCAGCATTATTCTGACTTCAGTAAATTCTAAAGCTTCAGAAGCTAAAGCAGCTGCTTTAACTTTCCTGTAGACCCAGTGAACTGGACAATGACATTATAAGAATAAGAAAGTATACTTGAAATACAAAATAAGAAAATAAGAAAGTATATTAGAATTCAAGAAATAACCACTCTGTAAGTCAGAAGTGTAATGCTGTCCCACTAGAAAGGACATAGAATGGTTAGAGAAGGGACCTTAAAGATCATCAAGTTCCAACCCCCCTGCCATGGGCAGGGACACCTCCCACTAGAGCAGGTTGCTCAAAGCCCCATCCAGCCTGACCTGGAACACCGCCAGGGATGGGGCATCCACAACTTCCCTGGGCAGCCTCTTCCAGTGCATCACCACCCTCACAGTAAAGAAGCTCTTTCTAGTATCTAATCTAAATCTCCCCTCTTCTAATTTAAATCCGTTACCCCTTGTTCTGTCACAGCGCTTCCTGACGAAGAGTCCCTCTCCAGCTCTCCTGAAGGCTCCCTTTAGATACTGGAAGGCTGCGATAAGGTCTCCCCGGAGCCTTCTCTTCTCCAGGCTGAATAAGTCCAGCTCCCTCAGCCGAGGCTGCTATAACATGCTGTATTTTTCTCAAGAATAATTCAAAGCAGAGGTGGATACTGACAGGTTCAGTATTAACATGACAAACTGTGCCATCCTAGTCAGGAAATCCCTGTCCTGGTAAGTGTTTGGAGGAAAACAGGTCCCAGAAGCGATTCCCAAAGGGTGGGAGGTGCTTCTCTGGAATGACTAGGTAAATGTATTTGCATCGTAGTGGCTGAGAAGCACAAAAGATCTAAGCATTAAACTTCAATTGATTTATTTTGACAACTATAATGAAATTATTAGTTTAGACCTTTGTTTGTCTGTGCCACTCAAGTTTGTGACATTTTTTCCAGAGTTACGTTACTTCTATCTTCATTGATGAATTAGGCTAGGTGTGACCAGCTGCCCTTTAGTGCCATGTGAAATATTGGTGCTGTGTGCTGTAGTATATGTCAGTAGGACTTCTGGGAGCAAGCACATCCTGCAAGTTTTTATGTGTGTGATGACACTCAAGCTTTATTTTTGAAAGATTGTCAATAGTCAAGTGATATGGACTATGTCTTTACTGGAAAATAGTTGCATTACCTGTCCAAGGGAAAATGGAAATCGGTCTCTAGTGTAAGAGAACTTAAAATGAAAGGACAGTTTGTTTTAGGTGAGAGGTCTTAGTGTGTAAGAAGTTAATCTGTAACTGAGTCAGAGGATAAGCTTTCTTTATACACTAGTTAGTAAGGTCTTAATATTTTTTATGATAGCGTCTTAACAGGTAGCCAAACATGGGGCTCTCCTTATTCTTATTCTTATTCTTATTCTTATTCTTATTCTTATTCTTATTCTTATTCTTATTCTTATTCTTATTCTTATTCTTATTCTATTATGCTATTATTATAATTGTGCCTGACAAATTTGGTGGCCTTTTACAATACTGCCACAGACTTGGTGGACAAGGGCAGAGCAACAGATGCCATCTACTTGGACTTATGCAAAGAGTTTGACACTGTCCTGCGCGACATCCTGGTCTCAAAACTGGAAAGTCACAGGTTTGATACATGGACCACTCAGTGGATCGAGAACCAAGCTCAGTGGTGCAGTGGACACACTGGAGGGAAGGGTTGCCATCCAGAGGGACCTGGACAGGCCTGAGAGGCAGGCTAGTCCAAATTGCGTGAAGTTCAACCAAACCAAGTGCACGGTCCAGCACTTGGGATGTGGCAATCACAAGCACAAATACAGGTTGGGTGCAGAATGGCTGGAGGGCAGCCCTGAGGAGAAGGACTTGCGAGTGATGGTAGATCAGAAGCTTGACATGAGCCAGCAGTGTGCACTGGCAGTCCAGAAAGCCAACTGCATCCTGGGCTGCATCAAAAGAAGCCTGGCCAGCAGGTCGCGGGAGGTGATCCTACCCCTCTACTCTGTAGAGAATAGAGGGGTAGGCTCATGAGACCCCACCTGGAGTACTGTGTCCAGCTCTGGAGTCCTCAACAAAGAAAGGACATGGAACTGTTGGAACAGGTCCAGCAGAGGGCCACAAAGGTGATCGGAGGGAGGGAGCACCTCTCCTATGAAGATTGGCTGAGGGAACTGGGCTTGTTCAGCCTGGAGAAGAGAAGGCTCCGGGGAGACCTTATTGCAGTCTTCCAATATCTAAAGGGAACTTACAGAACAGCTGGAGAGGGACTTTTCATCAGGAAGCGTTGTGACAGAACAAAGGGTAGTGGATTTAAATTAGAAGAGGGGAGATTTAGATTAGATACAAGAGAGAACTTCTTAACTGTGAGGGTGATGAGGCACTGGAACAGGCAGCCCAGGGAAGTTGTGGATGCCGCATCCCTGGCGGTGTTCCAGGTCAGGCTGGATGGGGCTTTGAGCAACCTGCTCTAGTGGGAGGTGTCCCTGCCCATGGCAGGGGGGTTGGAACTTGATGATCTTTAAGGTCCCTTCTCTAACCATTCTATGATTCTATTCTAGACATTAAGCACAGGTGGAGGGAATGCAAGTATGACAGGATATACTTTATGATCAGCTGGGCAAAATGCAGAAAGTGGTTCAAGACCCTGTTCACTTTCCTTTGGGCTACTGCTGGAGTGCAAGGTTCAGGCTCAAGCTTCATGAGAAAAAGAGACACTGTTTATAACTGTGCAAGCTATCCTGTGTAAACTGTGCAAGTTTATTCTCATAAACCTGTCTTGTGGGGACTTTTTTTTTGTTTTCCAAGAATAGCTTATTTTGATGTAGCTTAAATACTTTGTTACTGGATGTGCTAAACCCTAAAACCCATCAGAAGAATAAGAAAGTGCAAATGGATTGTGTCTAGCTTTGTCTCCTTACAGTTCTCTCAGTGTTTAAACCTATGTCTTAGTTCTATTGGAAAATTGCTTTATCTGTGTATGGAACTATATGTGTGTATAGGTGTGCTTGTGGTAACAGGACCAGTCCACAGTGGGGTCATAGCTGGGTAGTATTTTCCTTCACATCCACCTGACGAATTTAGTCACAAGGAAGGACAAGAAGGGCCTGGGGAACAAATCTTACAAAGAGTGACTGAAGGACCTGGGACCGTTTAGTTTGAGGAAGAGGAGACTGAGGGGAGACCTCATTGCTCTCTACAACTACTTAAAGGGGCATTGGAGAGAGGTTGGTGCTGGTCTCTTCTCACAGGGAATTAGTGATAGAATGAGAGGGAATGGCTGCAAGCTACAATAGGGTAGGTTTAGGCTGGACATTAGGAAAAAATTCTTCACAGAAAGAGCGGTCAGTCAGTGGAATCAGCTGCCCAGGGAGGTGGTGGAGTCACCATCCCTGACTGTGTGTAAGAGTAGATTGGATGTGGTGTTGAGGGATCTGGTGTAGGGGAGAACTTGGTAGAGTAGGGCTGTTGGTTGGACTCGATGATCCCAAGGGTCTCTTCTGACCTGAATGATTCTATGATAAGATTCTTTAGATGTTACAGAAAACATTGGAACACAGTTTCCTGAAATATCGTAGTCCCAATAACATCTTTAGAAGCGTAACAGTGCTATTAGTGCATTATTTCAATGCACAGATATTACAGACCACACACCCAGAGCATTTATTTATGTGTATGTTTTCACATGCATAAATATGTCAAATGGTCAAGAATGATCTCGAAGTGGTTTTAATGGCAAATGTTAAGCCCAAACTGAAAGGAATTTTACTTAAATAATTAGTAGAAATTATGCATGCATCTAGTTTCCTTCAAGGGGGAAATGGCAGTCATGTAACTCAGTACACTAATGTGGAGGATAAAAAAAATTGGCTAGAAATGCATATCAGGACACGATATATGCTTATAAAAATTGCTGAGGAATCTCTGCTGTCCATAAAGAACCATGTCTGCCCTGGAAACCCAAAAGGCCAAATTAACCACGACAGGACTTTTATTTATGATTCAGGGCAGAGAAAAGTGCACAAATTCAATTTTTAGGTTATTAAGACATCCCTTTGCCTCAGGACTACCATGTTGGTAGAATTGTATTACTTTAATACTGCTGAATTTAATCACTTTAAATCTTTGACAGTTGCATTAGTATTTACAATTTCAGCAATACTTTGATTCATTGGCCTAGTCCAGAGCAAGTTTCATGGTCTGCCACGCACTGTGATTGATTGCTATTGTCCCTGTCAAAGCCCAGGCTCTTATACTTGCTAAAGAACTTGGTACTTTTCTGGTCGTACATGTACTAGCAATTTTTTTTGTTTTCATATGACAGAAGAGATTTTTACTTTGTTAACGTGTTACAGAATGCATTTTGACTAAGCTCTCACACTGATTTGCATGTAGAAAGGGTCGAGTGTTTTGGTATGTGCCACCATTGGTCCATGCCAATTATTTTTTCCACATAAAATTTGACAATGAATGTGAGTTGTCTCTGGAATTTTCTGGTCACTCCTAGCGAGTGTGGGAGCACGCAGAATAGATGTATGTAGAATGTAGAATGCCTGTATGTAGAAGACTTCTTACTCAGTTTTTCTTTGAAATCTTGTCATTATCATCCGCTTGGCTGTTTCTATAGATGAAAATGCAAATGCTGCTTACTGATGACAAGGCAGTCAGAGGAAGCAAAGTCAAACTGGAAAGTCAGCAGTGCATCTAAATGCTAATTATAATTAATACTCAGAAATAATTAAATGTGTTTGCTTTTCTTTCAGAGGAAAACACTTGATCTTGCCAGGGCTCCTTTTTAATAATGTGTACAGTATCTATGAAAGGCCTCGCACAGCTGACAGGGACTCACCTTACTGCGCGGTGTCGGAAGCATGAACTCTGTAGTGCAGCTTCACAGGAACCTCCTCACCGCTGTGCTTGGAAGGATAGCAAACATCTGTTGACAAGATGGAATAGTAGTACTATATATTAACAGTAATAGTCTAATTATATATTGGTAGTGGTACGTTATTATATATTAACAGTATTATTAAATCTAGTATTCTTAACAGAACCAAAACCTGAATGACAGAATTTGCCACTTCCCATATGCATGTGGTCATAATAAACTAATTTACCCGGCACAGTTCTCACCTGTTTTCCTTGGTACACAATTAAATCATTCAGGGAATGAAATTGTGTTACCTGGTGAATTTCAGAAATAAAACAGGATGTTTATTTTGACTTGGAATGGGACAGAGATGTTTTTGAAAAGAATGCTATTAAGTTGTGTCGTTCTGTACAGCCACAGAGATAAGATTGCATTAGCAACATTCGCCTGCCTTTTGAGTGCTTTGCTTAATGTCCTTTGAAAGTAGCTTACATGACAAAGTGGTGCACAAACAGATGGCAACATTAAAAGAAAATCTCATTTTACTTAATGAAGTTATTTGACCCCTTAAAGGTTTGAGTTTACTTTAAAAAGGAACTAGTGCTGAACTAAAGGTACCCAAAATAGATTTGACAGAACAGCTTTGTGATAGGAGAACATAAACATGCCGAGTCTCCTTGTGCTTTCACCACTGGAAGCAACGTGTGGCCTCAGCCCTTGGGAAGGGTGGACAGAAGAAGAAACTCTGCCTCTGCAGTACGTTCTTCCAACTTTAACTCAGCAGAGCTTTCTGACTAGGAAAGGGACTGAAGCTGCAAATTCAGTGCATGTCCTGCACAAATACAGGTGTGAGTTAGCAGTGAATTCCAAAGGTCAGCTTTTGTTGAATTTAGAGTGCACTATAAGGCAGCAATTGGTAAGGAGAGAATATTTCCTCCTAAAATAAAATACAAAAAGTCTTTCATAAAGAGACAAGGAAAATTTCCAGATCTCAGTTACTACACACACACACAGAAAAACACACTTTGAAAAAAAAACGTAGGAAAATATTTTCCTACGTATTAGACAACCACGGGCTATATGTAATTATTTCAGTGTT
The DNA here is from genome assembly GCA_013400555.1 of Jacana jacana. Classification (NCBI taxonomy): domain Eukaryota; kingdom Metazoa; phylum Chordata; class Aves; order Charadriiformes; family Jacanidae; genus Jacana; species Jacana jacana. Next base: position 176,771 of record VZTM01016017.1, on the reverse strand, counting down.
TTATAACACAGGGCAGACTTTATATTAGCCAGACAATATATTCTTGCTACAGCATGTATGAGAGATTTTTCTCTTTACAGAAGAAAACAACTAAGCAGGAACCAGAACTTAGGAGTTATATGAAATGGTACATTGTACGTCTTCATCAAGCAATACAAAGTTTGCTCTGCCGCATCTTTTGAGAATAGCTGTCCCAAGCAGATGAACTGTTATGATCGGCAAGGGTCATGCTACAGAATAAGTATCTGTGTTGTTCACAACCTTGTGAGTGTTTGCACTGGAATTTAATTTCACCTTTTGGCTTTTTTCCCTGCATTGTGGTAATTTCTCTGCTGTCTCAAGCTGAAGTCTCTGAAGTCTCAAGTCAGTCTTTCACTGACTCCAGTGTTCCTTGGCTAGTTCTTCTGCAATGAACTATTTCTCTGTGTACCTTCAGATGAGCTATCTCAAAAGAAATCTCACTGGGATCAGAGAAGTCTGGAGAAAGTGCTGGTTTGACTCCTAAAACCTGAAGTTGTTCTGTCAAATGACTTAAGCAGATTAAATGTATGCTGTTGAGCTAAGTGTGAGTTGGACGAAACGCCAGAAGACCATTCTAGTTCAATAAGGTGGCTCTTGCTCTCCTCTGGTCCACATGAGAAACTTTGACTACAATTAAGGTATATATTTAGGATTTACAACTGAAGAACAGATGGACTTGGCTGTATGATGGGTAACACATTTCTGGCTTCGTAAAGAGACATTTTTTTTCTCCAATGTTTTTGGCCAAAAATGGTTTGTAAATACCATTTCTCAGAGGTCTGATTGTAACAAGACGGATATAAACTGCTAACATAACATTAAAGTGAAATTACTGTTGAACTGTTTATGCTTACAAAAATGCATCCGCTATTTAGGGTCCCTAGCAGATTCTCCTTCTCCACATAATGAGGTCCTCTTGTAAAGAAAGGAATGTACATTTCAAAGACATTGAGTTTTTAGTAACGTTACTGAAGTTTAATGAACTCCGGAAGCATTCTGTCGCACACCCCTGCACTTTTAAAACTCAGAGAAAAGCATTTAAAGTGTATATGTGAAATTTCCTTTTTAAATATTTGAGTAATAAAGTATTGTAGGCTTGCGTAGGGCCAGATCACTCCCTGCTGCAGATGCAGGCAGCCCTGTTGTCTCTGGCTCCTGGATATCTTTTAGCTGCAATGACAACGTGGGCAGGGTTTGGTTCCTACAGCCCCAGGAGTTTTGCTGTTAATGGCAATAACGCTAAGGCCTGACCCCTCTGAACAGCTAACAGTTAGGTATGCTACCATTTTGGTTGTACTGTGCAGTGTATACCATTCCTACATTTTCTCCACATCAACAAGGGTTTTTGGAGTTTACTTGCTCTGTATTGAGAAACACATAGTGATTGTTTCCCAAAGTGGAGTCCTTAGCTAGACTTTCCTCACCAAAGGTGCCAGCCTCATAGTGCTAGAGGTAGATAAATTTTGTTTTGTTAAAATATCTGATCTTGTCATCTTTTTGAACCCTGTGAGTTTGACAAATATTGAATAGACTACGTTAGTGGTATCTAACTGGCACAGCCTGTACAGATGCAATACAATCTCCTTCTATACCACTTTATCACACTACTTCGGTTTCTAATCTTGCAAATATTCTCAAGAGGAATTACTCACATGCATAAAGTAACCTCATATTCTTTAATGTTTGCCGGCTTGGGCCCCAGATTACAATACCATTTATATTAAAATTGTTTAGGGGCTGCTAATTATTCCAGATTCTGCATTTAGGATTATGTTTTGAAAGGAGAAAGATGTCTTCTTTGTCTCATTTTATTTTTTTCCTGTTTCTTTCTGATCTGTTTCGTAGTTACACATATGGGAAGCATGATGCACGTGGGAAAATATTTGGTAGTTTGGTGCTAAAAGTGTTCTCTGTGCTCAAAGGATAACGGCTTGCAACTGACTTGACATTTTAAAATTTTTTTTGGCTAAAAAATGGAAGAAGCAATTCGATTCATAATACAATTTGTCAAGCTACATTTTAGTGATCAGTACAGAATGAAATCTGAAACACATTTATTTGTTTGCATTTGCACATTTTAAAAACATGAGCGTTTAGTTTCTTAAAGTGTGCTTCCATGTGTTTTACATTTCAGCTGAAGGGCTGAAATTAAATTTGTGTAGGAAGCCAATAAAAGGGGTTTATGAGTATATGCAACTGCTACTTATTTTCAGCCTATGACAAAATGAATATATCCATTGCAGCTTGTAAATTTGTGAAATTTAGAACTTCAGGTAATACCAAAAGCAAATAGAAAAGTGAAAAGCCTAAGTTCTGGCTACGGGACACTGAGATTTGGCAATTTATGCACTTCTGAGACACTTTAACATGGGCTTATGCACCTTTGAGCAAAAGTACTTTAATCAGAGCAGTGCATTAGTGCTTACAGACTGGGATTGTGTTCCCTAGGCCCTCTTTGTTCTATGGCTTCAGAGATGAGCGCCCCATAGGTTTTAGTCTTGCAATTCAGTGAAAGTCTATCTGCATGACATCCCTGGCCTGCTGAGGAACACCCATTTGAAGAGTCCCAGCATGAAAAAGTTTCAGAATCAGATTCTAATACCAGAAGTTGAGACGCAAGCTCCTGTAACAGCAAAGGAAGATGGATTTCTTCAACCTTTGTAAAAAAAAATACCTCTACTGTCTTGCTCCCGTCAAATGCATTAAAAACAGTGATTTGTAACAGATGGGGAGAAAGGCTGCTCAGATGATTAGGGGAAAGGAGAGCCAGCTTACAAGGAGAGGTAAGAAGAATAGCAGATTCCTTTATTCCTTTAAGTATACTGGGGGATATATGCTGGGGATAGAGGGAGGGCAACAGAGAGCGATGACAACAAATAGCTGTGGATTAGCCAGTAGCAAAGTTAGGAATCATCAACAAGCTTCCTGCCATAGAAGAAACCTGATTCTGAAGAAGCATTGTAACTGAAGCAGGCAAAAAAGCCCCAAACCTTGCCTCTAGAAGGAAGATTAGTTCATTTCTGAGAGGGGTTACAACCTGGTTCCTGAAATACCAAGAGACCAGGTTTCCTGGCCCCAGTGTGAGACCGCTGTGCCTTTTTAAGACAGCTGAGGTCTACATCATTTATTTGCCTCTCTTTAGCTCCTACATGCAGCACAGTAGGACAGCTGTGCTCTCCAAAGCACCAATCCCAATGTCACTGTCAGTAGCAAGTGACAGTCCTTCCCCTGCCTTCCTGCAGAGCAGAAAGCAGCAGTAATGGCAAACCACGTGCTTTCCATCCTTCATCTTAAGCTCATTTCTGGCAGATCACATTCAACTTACCACATTTTCTGCTCTTCTATATTTTGTGCCCCTCTTCCCTAGGTGCTAGACTTGGGACTTGGGACAAAACCCTGTCCCACAGTAAGGCAGGGGTGTCCTTTTGCTCAGTGTAGGCACTTTCCAGAGCCCCATCAAACTTCTAAGTGACCGGTTGTTGCAGGCTGACCCCTTGGCTTCTTACCTTCCTGACAAAAAGCCTCAGAGCTTTTTACAAGCTTTACTTCCAAGGCTTGTAAACACCAGCCTTACTTTTACTCACAGTTTCCCTTTCTCCTTGCAAGATAACTGTCATGCTGTTCTCCACAGAAGACCTAGGTCCACGTTCTCCCTTGTACTGTTTATTTTCAATTGAACATACCTGCTTTTTTAAGCTACATAAGCCTCCAACAGGTAGCTCCTTGCATTTAGACCCTACATTTTATTATTTTAGAGCCTCTTATGCTCCCATGACTGCATTCAATCCCAGTGTTCTCCAACCAGTTTCCATCACTTCCTCTGAGAAAGCTCTTTCAGCAGCTTTCCAACAACTGGGAATTGTCTTCGTCTGCAAATAGTTCAGCTTTACTACATCAAAATATACATTGGAGCAGGAATGGAAACTCCCATGAAGGCATAGGGTTGTTCAGTCTTACTCTTTTCATGGAATAGGAAAGATTTCACACCGTCACACATTCCTGTCGTACATATACGGAGTATAGTGTAACCCTCTATGGCAAATTATATGACTATTTAAATAGTCTGTCAATTCTTATTTCTCTATATACTCTTATCAATATAATCCAATATGATATAAATACCCTTTTAAAAGTAGTCTCTCATCTCTCTTTAAGTTGATCTCAAAACATGAGTACATTGAAATGAATATGTGATATTCTTCAGAAAGATCTATGTGGACTTATCTTTCACTTGTCACATTTTGGTTCACACAAAGTAAACTTCATGAAAATATCTAAAAAGTTTGTATACTGAGTGAATACACTTAAAAGTCAGGAGGCGAGCAGTAGTAAAACACTTTCATTTAAAAACCCAAAGGAAAGTAAAAATACCAAAAAAAAAACCCAAACCCCAAACCAAACCAACCAACCAACCAAACAAACAAACAAAAAAACCCCCAAACAAACAAAAAAACCAGCAGCTTAACTGCTCTGGAACCCTGAACGGATCTTGGACCTGAAGACATCCCTAAGACTGTATTAGCACACACGCATACAGAAACCCTGAATTTATGTATAAAACCCTGATGACATTCAGGTGTTATCCCCTCTACTCAGGTGCTGAGAGAATCTGGGGCCTCTAATACAAAGCCATTTCTCAGCAACACAGGGAGGACTATAAGTAGCTTTCATCTCTTTCCTGTGCTCCTAGTAATTTATGGTGGTTCAAAAGGAGTACAGCCAGCTCCCCTCCTCTGGCGAGCAACCACACCACCTCTTCTCCACACCCTGCCATTCCTGCTTAGGAAGAAGTAAAAAATGATTTTGCACTGAGCCACACAAGAAACCCAGAGAACACTAAAATCTGAGGCCAGCTAAGCTTGTCCAATTGCCGCTAGTATTCCTCCACAGCTAAAGGAATGGCATTATTAAAGATAATACATACTATTAAAGGGCAGCATAGATTTTTCAAACACAAGTGTTTTTTAAATTATGGCATTCAATATGTATCTAGACTCATTCACTTTGTCTTGTTTTATAATACAATTTAATCACCATCTTGCCAAATTGGCAAGAATCTTTTAATTCTACATATTTATCCATTGAGTTTTCCTCTATTTTCCAGGTGGAAGTCTCATAAAGACAAAAGCTTCCTTCCTACTTCTGTTGTGCTTGCCAGAAAGTGCCTCGGAAGCTCACGGGGACTTCAGTGGAGTGGATGTGAGAAGTCCTGCTTTTCTGCTGGTTGCTTGTGGTGCCCAGAGAGACCTCTCTCAAAAACATTCCCAAGGAGAATCTTTCAGAAGGAAAAGTTTAATTTAAAAGATTTCAGTACTGTTCAGTAGTATCATACTTCGGATTTTGGCTTAGACACCTTGATGCTGTGGAAATTCTGGCTTAAAAAAAAAAGGAAAAGGTGACTTAGGTGGAAGAGGATAGAAATTAGCATAATTAGCATGATCATAATGGTGAAATTCATTATCTTATCTTTGTTCTCATAGGGAAAACATACTTTTTAAAGTGAGCACATAATTTTATCATTAAAACTTACCACGTGAAAACTTACAAAAAGCTATAACACTGTGAAATGTCTCACCTCTGCGAGTGTAATGAACCTCAAAATCATCATCCTAAGAATGTTATTCTGTGATGTCTTCAGAGTGAAAGAGCTTTCATAAGAATTAACAACACGGGTTTTTTATGGGGTGGATGATGGATAAATCTGAGAGGGATAAGCGTCCATCAGCGGCTGGATTTACCAACCCTCCAGCATGCGGCAAGGAATTACGGAGCCTGGCTCAGCTCCAAAATACTCAATGGTAGACTTTACCTTCTTTTGTGTCCTTTTTTTCCCAAAACAACCAGGACAAACCCTTTCTGCTCATAAAAGAGTGAAGAACACCCTACAAGAGCCCAGAATCCAGAATCCAAGCTATAAGCTACACTTCCTCACTTATAAAATCTGCTGCTAGCTGAGAACCACAAGAAGTCCCAGTCCAAGCTACCATGCACAAGTCCAGGCAATATAACACTACTAGCCATGCTTTTATTAAAAATTACATAAGATGTTTCAAACATCAAGAGGAGGATTAAAAGGTTTGTGGTGTTTCAAGTGTAAAGGATTTTCTAGAAGAGGAAAAACCAGAAAAACCAGACTCTGGTACTCCAGCAAGAACCTGATGCATTTAGAAGTGTTGGAGAAATTGGTATTTAATTTAAGTAAAAACAAACAAGGGCTTGGCACTTGATTTCATTTGCATCAAGATGAACCCAAGATGCTTAAAAATGTTAATGATAAGCTAGAATGAGAGTAAGAGACTCCAAAATATCCAGGAATTTTGTGGCTAGGAGATCAGAGTGCAAATCATGGAGTCGGACTCATAAGTGCCACATCTGAAGTCAGTGCTAGCCACAGGGCTAGTGTAGTTTCTAAGGCTTTTCTACCATCTACTGCCTCTTTGTAATTTGCCCCCGCCCCTTTAAATGCTTGGTTTTGTTGCAACACGGTTCAAAACCAACTGTGGGAATCACAGGAATTTTTTTTTCTGGTGTAAAAATAATGGAGTAATTTCCAGTCTTTGGCCCAATGTATATTGATGTATGCATGGAAAATGAAATAGCTCCATTCAGAGAAAGAGTATAGAGTCAATTACAGAAATCATAAATATTTAGAGCCCCTAGATAGTTCTGGATCTAAATTGGGATCCTATGCTACATCTTTCCAGGTGAATAAAGTAATCGAGGAGGATATTGCATGTTCTGTAACTGCTCCATCGTTTCCCCTCTTTCTCCAACCTCATGTTTTGACTAGAAATTCTTGCTGGAGCCCAGCAACTTAATCAGTGGTAAACACATTTCTAAGGAGCCTAGTCCAAATTTGGTCAATAACACACTTGCTCTCTTCTTATTTACGTGAAAAGGTTGATCTACCATTTCTGGCTAGACCCAAGAGGAACACTTACCAACGTGTTTTCCAAACTATTTCTCTTTTAAGGGAAAAACAAATTTAGTAAGACAGTGAGCTAAAATTGACGAGCTGTGTGTGAAGGTACAAACCCAAAACAAAGCAGAGAAAGAACCTGAGTCACGTACTGGGTACTGGTAAAAAGCCAATAGGTTAAATCGTGACAAAAAGACCAAGCCATTCTGAGAAAGTGTCAGGTGTTCATTGCTGTGGGCTTTAAAAAAAAGTGATTTTTTAAAGGTAAGGAAGGACCAGCATGCTGAGCTTGCTCAGCTTGCTATGCTGAGCCCTCTTCCCTCCTGCTGCACGCTGTGTGCTTGGGCAGGGGAGGTGGTGACCCCTTGGTCATTTTGGCATCATTTCTCATTGCTATTTACACAGCTCAGAGCCCAGATAGCAAGTCTGATGCTTGCAGTTTCACAGAATATGCTCCCTCCCCCCCTCAAGTCCCTTTGCTGCCTGGCTTCTGTGTGACTAAGGATTCTCTTTTGTCTCTAGCATCTATGATATTATGCTCTGCCAAAACCACAGGTAAGAAATATTAGCTAAAACTATTTCTGTCCACAGGAGTAAAAAATCAGGATCTGGTGATGTATATTTATGTAATGAAATAAACTTTGTAGTAATGCTGGCTGCTAGAATTTTAGTTTTATGCAACAGCTTCATAGGAGGTTCTTTAAGCACAAGTTAATTACCACATACCTTTAACATTTAATGCTTTCTGATGAAGACATCCTCTGTTCATGCCTGAATATATTCATATTTCAGAAGGTAATATAAAGAAAATAAAATATGTAGCTAAAGGTTTACTAAGGAAGAAAATACCTGAGCTGAAATTGGGCAAAAAAAGCATCCCTTATCACGTTTTTTTTTAAAAAAACCCTAATAATTTCCACATTGGTGGAAATCAGGGTGATATAAATTTTTTTTATTCAATAAAAGACATATGTCTTTATTTAAGAACATATAGTAAAAAAAAATAAAATCAGGATTTATTGGAATAGCCAGCTGCATTTCTAGCTCTGTGTTAGATAAACTTTTCTAGTCTTTTCCCATTGCCTTCCCCAGGTGAGCATCAAGCCCCTGCTGTTCAGCTGTTTTGGCTTTGAGGAGCTCTCCTTTCTTGCCTCCCTGCCCTGGGCTGGAGTGTGACTGTGGTGGCAGATGCCTGCGTGTGTCAGGTGAGGGCTCCCACTTGCCTCCAAATGGCTACTTGACATGGCATCCCCAAAGAGTCTGTCATCTGGGTTTGTCTTGCCCTGCGTTGCTAAATACCCAGTGACTAAGCACCATTCCCTGACATATTTTCTCTGTTCTTTCACATGTTGTGAAACCTCCCCTGGTTTCATTCCATGAGGTGAGGAACGAGCCTGCCCACATCATTATCCAGCACATTACGCGGGGTCTTATCAGGGAACTCTCACAGCCCCGGGAAAAGTTTAGCTCTCATACCTGACATTTCAATAAAGGCTCAGTTTTGGGAAAGATGGTTGTGCTCCTGTGCTCCTTCCACCTCAGCTCTTGCCATCCTCCAGTAGCTTCCCAGTGAGAAAAACCCATCAGGAACCCTCCATGCGGGTGGAGGGGAGGGTCACACCAGTTAGGCGGGGAAGATGCAGAAATTGCCTCAGCTATCCATTAAAGAAAGTAACACTTATGTGAGCAATCACACAGGATGCAGGAAATTGAGACAATTGGAGGGAAAGCACTGAGGAATAGTTACTGGGCAAGTAATGAGCAGATGCTTGATGAGAGGCATTGACTGAAGAAGTGGTGGAGCCATGCTGGAGCGGGCTGGGAGCCTCTCTGGGGCCAGACGGCCAAGGCAGGTGCTGGTGTATTCCCGCTCCGTGGGATGAAGAGAAACAGATGATACACCCTCAGCACTGCACCTTGACAACCCTGTGCTTCAACTCTGCTTTTCAGAGCCTGAGTACAGTTTGAATAGTCATTAACACGGAGCAGGCATCCATCTTGTACTGGCAAGGAGACAGCCCACTCTGATTTATGGCTCTATAGGACGTGTCCGTACTAACTCTGGGTTTAAAATAAGCAGATTGAATTGCTTAAAAGGAAAGAGCATAAACACTTATTGGATTTTCCTGAGGTGGTTAAGGTTTTTAGCTTGGAAGTCATCTCTGTTTATTTTTCCTGTTACGTTCCACCAGCCAAGGGCTTCACCTGTATCTTATGCAAGGCACAGCTGTAGGATTTGCACTTCAGAAGTTGCTTCACAGAAAGCATTGATACAGTATAATAAATACCATTTAACCTGGCAGCCATCAGAAGCAACACATTTCTTCCAGTACCAAAGATGCTGTGCCAAGGCCAGAAAAGGGAGAATTGTCTGTGAAAATAAGTCTAAGTGAGTGATGTACCTCCTGCGTGGCTGTGGGTCACAGCATGCCCTGGCTGAGTGTGGAGGGGCAATAAAAAAACTCTAAAATCTGTGGGAAGTTGACTGGCCTGGAGGAATCCCTGAGCTAGCGGAGGAGATGGTGGTGGTAAAGGGCTTAACCCATGGGACAGGAACACAGTACAAACCTTCCTTGCTATGGTGAATGTAGATCTAAGAAAGCAAACCACAGATACCAGGAAAATTATGGCTATTTCTCATGTGGTACAAATCTTAATAATAACTTCATTATTTTCTATTAAACTAACCAACCAAGCCCCACCCCTGACACTCTCCGATCATCTCTCATCACAGGAAGAATTAAGTTTCCTCATGGACAGGTTCAAGAGTACTACTGGTGGAACAGCAGCAGCACCTCAGTCAGAGGGCAGCAGATTTTGGGTACTAAAAATATGAAACGTGAGTAAGTTCAGAGGTGGCAACTTTGAGTTTCACTCACAGATGTAAAAAGTTTAATATCACCTTTTGAGAAGATCACCATAGCTAAAACTGATGTTACTGCCGTTGGAAAAATAGCACTTGACATATCTGCAAGAAAAGATCCTCAAAAGCAAAGCTGCAAATTGTACACACTTTATAAGCACTTCCATGACTGCAGACACGCTTACTTTCTAAGGATCTGACCATCCAGCAGAACGAAAACCAGAGCTGCATTCAACATACCAGCCTGACTAAAGGCAACAGATTAAGAAGTTTTGGCACAGTAAGAAACATTAATGAGACATTATATATGAGGCACATGTATAGGACAAGTCAAGTCAGCTAGGAGAACCTATATCCAAAGAGGAAAAAAATGGTCTCTGGAACAAAATAGGAATATATTTCTTCACAATGAGTTTTTCCAAGATGCATCCTCATTCGCCTAAGACAGCCTCATGAGAGGAGAAGATAGATAAGTGAGTGATAGTATATATCAGAGCTATTGCATTTCTCATGTAATAATGTCACACAGTAGGGTTCACTGGCAGCTGAATTAACTCAGATCAAATCCATACCACAACCAGAGCTGAAGGAACCACCACTATCAAACAAAGTGAAACTAGTTGTTTTGGGAAAGGCTTCCAGGCCCACATGACATGAAGTGGCTCAGGGACTTAAATCGTTTAGTTTAAGCTCTTCTTTATACGTGTTTGGAATTTTGTATCACTTAAATGTTGAGTACTAAACGTTTCCATTTGATTAAAGGAGGGTAAACTACCAATAGGACAATTGCTTGAGCTGAAGGTATAATGATTAATGGAAAGAACCTTGGCCTTAGTGGTTTATCTTGAACTGTCCCAGAAAGATGGTCATCCTAAGCAGTAGGTAGAGGATCCTGTTTCACATACCTTAGCCAAACTATAGCTAAGAAAGGACATGCAAAATATCCACAAGCTGAAGAAATAACAAGAAGAATAAGAGATATTATCAGAGTATGAATGAAGTTAGACCCAAAATTCAGGGGAAAAATTAAAAGAGCAGAACTGGGTCAAGTGTTCACAGCACACCTTCCACTACAAGCACTGGGAAGAATCAAAGGGATCCAGGAGGAACCAGAGCTGAAAAAGGCACACTGGCATGTGTTTTTGCAGAATGCTCTGCCCAAGGATGCAAGGCCTGTGGTGCCAACAGGACCCTCAGCAAATATCAGCTCAAGGAGTTCACTCACCTGCATAAAGTCATTTCCAGGGAAATCTTTAGGGGAAGGATGATATTTACTAGCTGTGTCCTTATATCTCTGTATCTTGCTCATGCCATTGCTGGAGATGGTCTGTTAGGCTGCAGGGACCTTCAGCCTGCCTGCCCTTACGTTCCCTTCCAACTTTGTTTATAAGATCGCGGAGGATGAATCAAAAAGCAGCTTCTGGATTGAAGATGGATGGAGAAAGCATGGATAGATTTGTTTTCCTTGGAGGGCAGCCATATGTAAACAGTATAATTAGTTCTGGAAATGAGGAGTGTGACTTAGCTATGCTCCCAACCGCCTTCTCTTTGGTTCAGTCTTTGACACCTTTCCAGGGAAACAGCCTGAAGTCATGGGAAATCTTCTGTTCTTCACCTTCTGCAGAGAATCACTGACAGCAGTCTGCTTAGTCTAAGTGCACTTCAGATTCTCTTGAAATAGTTTATTTGTAATTAACTTTTCTGGCAGGGAATGAGAACAGAGCTGTTAATAGTCAGAAGTGGTCTTAAGGCTTTTATATTTTCAGGCTGTGTTGGAACAGCTCAGAGACTGAGTGTAAAAACTGAACTTTGTGTAAAAACTGAACTCCTGACAGTAATTGCATGTTCTAGGCAAGATGGAGACCACTGCACTACGGTAAATATGACAGTAGACAACACAAGAAAGAGAAGAAAGGGTCTGGATGTCTTTTCCTCCTCATACGTTCCCATGAATTCATAATTAAAGATGACTGCATCATTCTGTGAAGAGAAAATTTTGTCATCTGCCTTATTCCCTTACCCTAAATTTATTAAACGTTCATAAAAAACTGGCACAAGGAATGTATCACAGCAGTACAACATCTTCAGTTTGATCATTTCTTACCCAACACATAGGGTAGGCTGTTACCCAATATTCAAAATTAATGCTATAAATAATTCCAGTGATGTGTTACTAAGAACGGTAAGATTTTAATTGCTTTCCGGCAGTTTTAGGTTACACTTCACCCGGCACTGCATCTGCGCTCTGCAGATGTTTAAGCCCAGAGCTCTCTTCCAGCGGCTAACAGTTTGGCAGCATTGCAAAACAGTTGGGGTGTTAAAACTCAGAACGTGTTTATAAGAGGCTGGTACTAGAAGGGTATGGTATTTTTCATATTAAGTAAGGATATATCTGACAGTAATCACAGCGTCTTCCCAGCAACCTATTTTTAAGGATCAAAACCTACTTCTGTCACCTATTCTCATGCTAGGTCTGCTGCAATGTTAAAAACTATGAATAACCCACTATTAGCAGCATCAAGTTTTATTAGTTGAGGGCAGGGAAAGCAATGAGCCTACTCTTATTTCAGTTCTTCTCAAGTAGATCTCCATGGCACAGTGGTCATAACCAAGCAGGGATTTGGCTCAAATGTTAATGTTCTGTTTGCTTTGTTTCATATGATTTTGAAGAATTGCCTCTATTTTTTGCAAAGGCAGCCGAGCACGTAAGATGTGCGAAACTGCTAGGAAGCTGGGAGACAAGTAGGACTGGCAGGATTTGTGCTGAGGATTTAATTCATTGTTTGAGTAGTTTTTGATGGTCTATTCAGCTGTATAACTCTCTACCATTGTTTTGAAATAAATTAAAACAGTTGTAGAATTATCCATCTTACCAACACTTGTGTATTGACATGGCTCTCTGCTATAGCCATTACGCTTTTCCCCTGGGAGGAGCTAGCTTGATAGCTTGCTAGTTTGAGTTAAATGACTTAAATGATAAGTGGCATTTCGTTCTCATTACACTAAGAAAAGTCAATCAATATAAAGCACATCAATGCATTAATGTAAAAGCAGAAACCAAAGAAAACTGATATTAAATGGAAATTTAGAATCCATTATATTGAACACTACAACTCAATTTCCTGAACTAGAGTTGACAAACCACCAGTAAATGTCCAGCAGGGAATAGTTCTGCACTGATTATACTGACTAGATGATTTAATAGGTCTTTTTCCTCTCTAATACCTATGAACATATGAAAATCAATGGCAGCCCACTTAGTGAAAGTACCTTCCCCCTTTCACTCCAGATGCACAGTTCGAGCTACCTACGCGAAGTGATGCTAACAGAGGAGCCGGGTGTGTGTTCCCTCCAGGGGTGTAAGCCCCATACAGAATTCCTAGGCCAGAATCCTGAAGTATTTCACTTTCAACTCCGGGAAAACCCCTCCTCCTTTCCCACAGAGGATCTTTGGTCAAAGCCTTGCTCTGGGACAGGAGGGTGCCAGTCCCCAGATGTAGGACAATGTAAGGACTGTCTGGCAGAATTGGTGGAGGGGGAGGCAGGGATCCCTTCCTCTTCCATGGATGCTTTTGGGACACTGGTCCCTGCAAAGCTGTGGAGAGAAGATGGGACAGCTGGGACCAGGCACTGATTTGTCCCCTCTGAGGCTTCTCCTCCATTTAAGAGCCTCGGTAAAGACTGAGGAATATGCCAGATAGCCTTGGTTGGTTTTCTAATCACATTGTCCCATGGGCAGCAGAGATTTTGCACTTGAGGAGTGGAAGCAGCCACCTGCTCTGTATTGCCAAGGTTTTATTGTACTTTTTATTTCTGAGCTGTCATTTCATTTAATTTCCAGTAGATGCTACTCTACTCTAGATGCTTGCTGGAGCCAGTAATCACTCCTTCCCTGAACGCCAGCAACACTTCTTTGTGTACTTTCAGAATACAGGAAAACAGCCTTTAGCCACCAGAATTTGATCAATGGTATGAAACTGATTAATTCACAAGTGAAAAGGAAGGAGCACGGCTATGAACCATACCCTGTGCCATGCTTACGCACTGAATCCCATGGTAAAAGGCTAATACAGGACCAGATTCAATAATTTAAAGACATTTTGGTAAACAGTGGCAAGAATATGTGAAGTCACTTGATACATCAGCAGTGCTGGTAAAAAGCATGCATGGGTACATGAGAAGCAATAAAATCTTGTTGTTCATCTGTGAAATAAGGGAAAATGGAATAAAACATCCTTTCTGAAAGAATCTTTATGAATGAAAATATACAAATTTGACCACAATTTTTTTCATGTTCCCATTTACAATATTGAATGTTATTTGCATAACTTATTTTTGACCAACTTTGACATATTCCTCTGCTTTTCTCAGAACAAGCATGTGGTAGAATCCTTTTTTTTTAAAGAAAGGACCATAGGTACCCTTGCAAAGTCTTTTTGGGCAAAGGACATGATTTAGCTCAAACAAACAAACAAAAAAGTATCCCATAAATACATATATATTATTTCTCAGCCATTTTAACCCATATGTCCCCTGCATGCTCTATGCTGTGGACATAAAAGTCTGCCAGCCATTAGAAAATATGGAAAAAAAATCTTCTCCTAATCTGAGCTGAGCTGTGATGAAAAGAAAAGGTAAGTTCCTTTCCCCAAATTGTATTCTTATTACTTGTAGTCAGGCTTTTTACATGCTTGTGCTGAAGTACTGAGAGTATAAAACCCGATGCCCAGTGTCCCACATAAAGCAATTGTTCCATGTGAAAGGAGGGAGGACGCTTGATTTCCATGAGAGCCTTGTACTGATATCAACCCCCTTGGTAGGACAAAGGCTAAGAGCACCTGCTTGCAGACATCCCCATTCAAATCCCTCACCCCTTTTCACTGCCTCCGAGCACTATGTGGCCTAGAACGCTTTCTCCTGCCCCTGCTTTCAAGAAGAGAGACCCAGTCATGCTGACTAATGAAATGGCACCAGAAATTCCGTGAAATGACCAAAAAGGTAAAAAAAGAAAAACGAGGAAGCGTTGCTCCAGACTATAATTAGTGAAGTCTACTATGAATATTAATGAATGATGCCAAGCAAAGTTTTACCAACACTGCGTGTTTCTACAGCGACTCATCTACAAAAGTCTTCACCTCTTCCTCCTCCCCCACCTCCCCCCTGAGACGTTCAGTAAATTTTAAAAGAAGTGGCAGCATTAACTTAATCTTTTATTTAGCTAATAGGAAAAGGTTGCATTAGAGCTTTCCTGGAATAAATGTAAGTGTACTTTAAACTGAACGCATAATGGCAATTCCTCATTCAGCTGGGAGCTACACTAAATTCGGCTTTGTCAAATCTTGAGCTTTTATTGTATGTGTCACATTATCTGACCTTTTTCTTAAAGCTCTAGTTACCAGAATCATGTTATTATGTGAAAATCTCGGCTTTTATTAGTGGAATAAAGGTTTCCTGCCCTGATGCCTAGAGAGAAAACGTCAATTCCAAAGGCTCCTACAACAAATGAGAAGTACCTGAGCACTTACTGGTTAAAAAAAAATAAAAAAAAATAGAGCTTCAACTCTACACTTTGGGCATCTATAACCACAAGCATTACAGACAGTGCAGCTGTGGGAAAACACACACACTGCTGTACACAGAGTGGGGGAAAATGGTTCAGTCATCCCTCCCTTTATCTGGGCAGCCACCCTTTGGGATGTCCATCTCTAGGTGTCATTACGTAGCTAGGTTTTAACACCATTTAATGTCATGGAAGAGATTAAAACCTATTGAGCTAGGATTAATTTAACTGCAACAGTCTCTTATTTGTGTATCTGATAGCCTTTTAATCACAATGTTTTAGGCAAAGCTGTAAGCTTACAAGAAGATGCTAGCTTCCCTCCTTGCCCTCATCACTGCCTTGCTGAGCCCTGGTCCTCCCCCACCCCATTCCCAAGAGAGCTCATTTCTCATTTGAACTTTAGCTGCTTGAAAGGTAATGTCAACAGCAATTGCGGCACAGGCAAACTTTGCAAATAGGATAGTGTTGCTTTACATAAAAGATAATCTTTGTTGAACACTTTGCATGGGAACCTTAATTCGGCATCAGGAGAAAGATCACTACAAAAGCAGCCCCGGGAGCAGAACGTATGCACATTGGGCACCACATGCCACACTCTCCATCTGAGTTACAAACATGTGGTCCTGTGCAGAGCAGAAGTTTCCTCATGGACCTGGTCCTTCCCAGTGCCTGTGGCACTCCAAGGCTTCCTGCTCCCCAGCTTATGATCATGGGAACTTCAAACAGGACAAATACCAGGATACTGGAAGAAAGGAAGGTGGGTGGCTACTGGTAGCCCCTGTGGTACCAGCAGGTCCCTGAGCGGTGCTGCCCTTGCCCTGTACCCCACAGTGGTAGATGCAGAGTGCTCATTCCCTGCCAGGCTGCCTGCCTCTTGCCGATCACCATGTATGCATCCTCACCCAAAACCAGGCCCTTCCCTTGAAAATTCTGTTTCCTCATTACGACGCAGAGAAGGGAGAGGCAAGAGTTTCCTCATTTTCTTTCAAATGAAAGATGATGGGCCAATTTGGAAAAAAAAAGAGGATGTAGTGATTCTGCCATTACTTTGCTGTGAGATCTTGAGTGAATTCCTTAAACACTCTGCCGACTTTACCCAAGCATAAAACACCCGCAGACATTGCAGTGATATTCTGAAAATAACTGCAGTTTAAGATTCTCTGGGATAGATTGCTCAAACAAGGAAGAGCATTATGATTTATTGATCATTTCTTTGGCATTCAGCATTTTCCACAGGTTGTGGTTCAGCCAGGAAAGATGGAGGATGCCGTGGTTGTGATCTTTTTCCCTTCCATGCAAATGGTAACCTAGGTGATATGCAAACACATCTGCTTAAATCAAAGCAGAGTTTTACTCCTCATCCTGCTCAGGCAAAAATAACGACAGCAATTAGGGAGGTTCAGAAATACCATTCAAACACAGAGTGAAATATGAAAAGCACACAACTGCATATTTAAATAAGATAAGATTAGTAAAGAAAAGTAATCTCTTTTAGAAGGCCAGCTAATCCACTAGGAAACACAAAGAAGCACTTATTATTATTTGTTCCATTTTCATGAAACTGTTTTAAACACTCTTTCACCTTCTGTGGTGCCTGTGCAAGACGTTAATTCTCAGGTGATAAATGAGAAACTGAACAAGACTTTTCCAGAAAAATGGAAGATACCAGACTTATGCCTCAGGTAGGCTATAATGAAGCCATCAATTACAGTGTACACCATCTAAACCCCACAGGGTTGGTTTTTTGCTTTACAGCTGGACGTGGCATAAACAACATCCCTTTGTCAACATCTCTGCCAGTGGTTTTAATTGATTGCTGCATTGACTAGGTGCATGAAGATGGCTGGGGGTTTTCTCTGAAAAGTTCTGGTATCTCAGTGCCACGCTCATGATGGCAGCAAGCACTTGTGGCTTACACAAGTAACATTTCAGTTTTTACTCTGCGCCACCCCAATGGTTTTTTATACTCTCAACATCCCCATCACTGAGCTGGCTGCCCTATGATGCCGAATGGCAGGTCAGCTGGGAGGATATGGATGGGACTGCAGCTCTGGTACCCTGTGTGTCCTGTTCTCAGTTTGAGTGCAGGCTATGGTGACCTGGCTAAGCAGCTCCAGAGCCAGGTAAGAAGAACTGCAAAGCCAGCAGTGCAGGTGGCTGGCACATTGGAACCCTCCAATTCAGGTTTCTGGGTAAGGCAGATTATGGAGTGAAGATCAGAAACGTCAAGTCATTTACAGCTGTAGCAGGATTATTTTTCTTTTTAAAGTTCCAGTTCCTGTACATACTTTGGGCTGTCAGAAGTGGCGTGAAGCGAATGCTGTTACACAACTGTGTATTACGGCTTGCATTCAAAGCTGGAGCGTGGGTGGGGAGGGACTGGTTACACATCTCTAGCAGGAACCCTAAAGGATGTCGTAACAACCACACAGAGAAAACATCTGCTCATTAGCAAAGCTGCTCTGTTTCAGGCACTGAAGCGCGCAAGCACAAACAAGCCCTGAGTGGAGGCTGCTCACATCCCAATCCCCATGTCAAGCTTGTGGCCTCCACATTTGGCCACCCAGTCCCCCTGCTCCCTCCAGCCTCTCACTAACCCGCTGTGCTCAGCATCATCCCCTGGCCTGCAGCTCGGTGCTGAATTTCAAGGGTTGGGTTTTTTTGCCACCAACTGGCTGCATCACCCTGGTTTCTTTTTCTCCTTCCTGCAAACACACTGACCCAGCTACCAGCTTTTACCCTGGGTTTTATTTTCTCTGACTTTTCTTTCCAGTTGCTCCATCTAGTCACCTCCACAAGCCACATCACAGTCTTTCCTCTCCAAGGCTGTGAGAAGCCAGGACTTTCGGTTCACTTGCCAGGCTGCAGAAATCCCTCAAGCTACTTCTTCCTGGGACAAATACTGTCTCCTCTGCCAGAGGTGGCTTTGTTCTGTTTTTTTCCTTTCTTGGAAGCTGTTAACAGGTCTTACTCCCTTGGTGAAGCACAGACTTACACAGCCACCCATCTGGAATGTCCTGTGAGCTGTCCCACAGCTGCTTTGTCCGTGCAGATGGGCTCCCCAGAAATCTCTCAAGGAAGAGCAGTTTTACCTGGAGATGGCCCATCCCTGGGGCCAGGTTTGTGTAGTGGCCTTGGCCATTAGGGAAGCCTGTCCTCACCCTGGGCTCTCCTCCAAGTGAGGAGTTTGAAACACAGGAGGGAAGCGGGGCCTAGGGGATGAGACCAATGATGGCACAATCACAAAGCGGCCCTAATTAATTATCCATTAGTATTAAAAAGGAGGGGTATCTTTCCCAGTGCTGAATCCCAGCTGAGCTGGACCCAGCCAAACACCAATCACAAAAGCTGGTTTGTGGTGCTCAGCTCTGTGCAGGGGAGGGACAGATCTAGGGACCTTACCAGGAGATGCCACAACATTTGTTTGCCAGGCAATAAAAAGAAAGAAAAAAAAAAAAGTCTGGAGCCCATATTTTCCATCATTTCAAGCCTGAAGTGTACTTGAGGAGTCTGAAGTCTTTGACAGAGTTTTATACTTGCAGAGAGGGATTTTATTTTGAACATCCTTTAAATACTCTGTGGGTAGGAGTATTTCCAGTTTTGGAGTGGTGCGTGTATTCTGATAAATAAAATCAGCCTACAAAGTGAACCTTTGCATCGAGAATCAATACAGCATATATCTGCGCTAGTGACTCACACAGTCTGTCATGGACTTTGTTTAGTTATTTAATACAGAGTTATATTTATATTACAAAATATTTATGCTGTAGATATTTTAACATCAATGAATAGATGAATAGGTATTTCGCAATATGTATTTATAGAAAGATAGGGTTTTGTGTCCAGTGACGTGCTGAAGTCTTCATAAATGTTTTTTAAAACTAAAAGAGGTTTTAGCATCACATACTGCTTATATCAAAAAGAGAAAACTGTAGGTCCAGAGTACAGTGGTCATAGTTGGTACCATTTGAAAGAAACACTTTTCCTAATCACAGGAATGTTTAGGCAAATCGTGTAATACTTCCTAGCCCAAATGGTGTCACTGGCCCAAACTCTTCTCCCAGGTACACTTGTAGTAACACTAGGAATAATACTAGGTTTACTACCCTGTAGACCAAGCTGGCCTAGGAAGATCAGTGTGCCTGCCGAGCGAGGAGATGAGGCAGGGTTTTATCTCTGCAGCTCAAAAGTTGTATTTTGAATATAAATTCTTGCAACTCCATAGTTACTACTCACAGTAATCACAGCTTTGGCAGAAAGGCTTTTCTCTCTCTTTTTTTTAATATACACATTCAACAGGGTCCATTTCCATCTACACATGCAGACACCACAGCACCAGATATCTGAACTCGTAGGAGTCTCTCTCTGCAGGGAAGCCAAGCCACAAATGGCTTTGAAATATTTGGTAGCCACTAGAGAGGGAAAAGTTCTCCAAAACATCATTCTGCTTTCTTCCTCATGCCCCCCCAAGACTTCAGCATGATGGACAACTAAAGCTTCCCTGATGCCAAAACCACAACACAGAGATTTGCCAGCCTATGCAGTGCTTCATGGGAAATACAACTTCCTACTGGCTGCTCCCAGTGCCTCTAAGCAACGCTATTTTTCAGTCCTCATCCTTTGAGCTGCAATTAGTGCCTAGTCTTTTCAATTGGATGCCAAACCTCTCCCACAGCCATTTGGCTCACAGGTGCCGAAGCCCCCTCTTTCCTGCCACCTTCCTGCCTTGGTGCCTGCCTGGCTGCCTCCCCATGAGCCCCAGCACCAGGCCAGGCTGCTCAATGCGCCTTCGGTCCCAACAGCTGAAGAAGGGGACAAATGCACCAAAAGAAGCGAGCTGACAAAGCCAGGTGTGTGGCAGCCACCCCATCCTGCAGCACAGGATCTGTGTGCTGCTGAGGATGCAGTGCATTGCAGGAGTTGCTTCTACATCTGCAAAGATGGAATGGGAGACAGAAAGTTCGAAATCTGTGTTGGGATGCCCATTTATGGGAGTCATGCCATTTGGGGCAGACTGGGATAAGGCTCAGAAAGGTCCACAGGACACCCACGACAGCCTGACACATGCAGATGCCACCCCATCACCCAGCTGTGGGACGCTAGTGGAGCTCAGCATCCATATGGCTAGCAGAGGCATCCGTTGCACGCTCTCTGGGCTTGGGATAACTTGTCTGGGTTTGATGATATAGGATTTTAAAAAAAAGTCAGTATTAAAAATCTCTCCTCATGAAAGAAGATCTGCAGTAGCCATTGAGCAGCATGGACTCCAAGGGGAAAAGGGCCTCTGTGGTGTTTGGCACAATGCAGCACCCACTTGGCACAGCCAGCCGGGATGAGACTTCTCACTTGCTACAGCAGGTAAGGGTGACCCATCCTCCTCCTCTTCCCCTGGGAGCCAGGCAGTGGCTCCCCTCTAGCCCTAAACCATGCTTATTCTCAGTAATTTTTTGGTTCTCCAATCTGTGTGTTGGAAGGGCACAGCAGGGCACTGCCTGCGTGACAGTGGTGTGCCCGCAGCGTGGGTGCATGTCATGCATTGCCCTTCCATCATGGTGCCACGAGGCAGTGGCAGTACCCAACAAGATTTTAACTGCACTTCCACACCAGATGCTGAAAAAACCACCAGCCTCCACTACTGCAGAGCAAACAGTGTACCAGCTTTGAAATAATTATACTGTTCTAATGCTGACACACCACAAAACACTGCAGGACCGCAAAGGCAAACCTTCAAGTGGTCTTGAGAACCCTCGGGCTCTGGGGCCCCCAACATACAATGAACATGGACCTGTTGGAGCAAGTCCAGAGGAGGCCACAAAAATGATCAGAGAGCTGACGCACCTCTCCTATAGAGACAGGCTGAGAGAGCTGGGGTTGTTCAGCCCAGAGAAGGTTCTGGAGAGACTTTCTAATCCCTCCCAGTACGTAAAGGTGGCCTACAGGAGAGATGGGGAGGCACTCTTTACCAGGGAGTGTAGCGATAGGATGAGGGCTAACAGTTTTAAGCAAAGTGGGTAGACTCAGACTGGATATTAGGAAGAAATTATTTACTGTGAGGGTGGTGAGACACTGGAACAGGTTACCCAGGGAAGCTGTGGCTGTGCCATCCCTGTAGGTGTTCAAGAGCAGGCTGGATGGGTCTTTGAGCAACCTGGTCTGGTGGGAGGTGTCCCTGCCCACACAGGTAAACCCTGTGTTGGAACTTGATGATCTTTAAGGCCCCTTCCAACCTAAACCATTCTATGATTCTGTGGTTCTAAAGGAGACCAAACAGTGCCTAGGTAATGACCAAAATCTTTGGGCATGATGGCGCATAAAGAAGCGGAAATGGATGGCAGCTACAGCCCTGAACCAGAGCAGAGGGGCTGCGCTCTGCCTGGTGGGGGATTGAAACTGGTGGAACAAGCTCATTTGCTTCAAAGCAAAGTGAGAATTCCTGGCCAGCTGCACAGCTGCAGGACATCTGCCTGCACCCAGGCACAGGGGCTCTGTGGCTAGCAACCTGATTAAAAAAAAAATAATAATCAGCAAAATCCAGACCAACAACAGCAACAAAAAAAGTCTATGGAAAACTTGATGGGAAAGCAGAGCCAAGGAGCTCAAGTGTGCCTAAGGCCACGTGTCAAATCTGTGGCACCACTGAGACACAACGGGTTTCTTATCCTTGCTCGATCCCCTAGGCTAGCTGTATCTCAAATACACGTACGTAAATCTGAAACAGACCACTGGCCTGACTTTAATTTACCAGAAAGCCGAACTCACACAATTTAGGAACATAAAGACCCAAGTAGCAGGAAGAAGTTACACATATGGTTGTTTTCAGGCCCCAGGAGATGGCTCTACCCCCCATGCCCTCAGAGCAGCCTCCCAGACCAGGCAAGGTCCCACTCACTCCTTGTCCAGGGTCAGGAGCCATGCAGGGACACGCTGTTGTGGGGTCTGGGTCCTTGTGTCAGCACGTTTTTTTCCACATTCCTCCTCAAGCACAGAGATGCATTTCTGAGGAAACCCACGCCAAATGAGACCACCAATCTGGCTACCCTCAGGCTTGACCCCCAGCAGTGGCCAACAGCCAATGCCTGGGACGGGGTAGAAATGGGATAATTTCACAGCGGTTTTCTCCCATAATACTCCTCCACCAATCTTCATCCCAGGGACCTCCTGAGCTAAAGCTGATTCTGTGCAGAATGATTTTGTTAGGTTTATGTTATATTGATTTATTGAGTTGCTCTTCAATCCTCCCTCTAAATTCAGCAGACACTGTCCTTTTCAACAGCAGAATTAGGCTCTGTGATTAAGGACAAATTGTCCTATTTAAAGGAAAGAAAAATGAAAGTTTCACAAAGGAGGATTTGCAGAGGTTTCCGAGCTTACAACTTTGTTCTGAAATGCTCCAACACATGACTGTGTAGGTGGTCATTTCAGTAGTCTGGCACCAAACTGTAAATTATACCACAGTTATAGCCCTGTATAATACCTGACACACACTTTATTAGAGATGTTGCACCAATTCTTAGAAACTGTAGATATCTACTGGGTTATGAAGCATGTAACAAAGTATTGTGGTCCTAAAGGGGAATTTATGATGTGACCATTGAGTAGGTAATGGATTGCAGGCGCCTAAAAATCATCTCAGGCTACAGGAACGCTTTATTTCAGAATCTCTTCATGGTAACTTCCTGCCTTGAAAGTTCAAGCAAGGCTTTAGATCATCAGCCCATCCACTGTGTTATTTTCAGTGACAGGCAGGGCTAATTAGCTTGTATAGCTATTGTTTGCACTACTTTATCCTCATTATTTCTTTGACTTGCTATGCAGGCAACAATTATAAAGCCGTAAGGACATGCAGAGTTATGTCTGGAATCTCTGTTTTAATTTAGAGGAGGCACAGACAAGAAGAGCGCTGCTGCTGCTAACCGTGGATGCCTACCTGACAGATTTATGAAGAGATTTCATATGCTCGTCTGCCTTTCCCCGTGTCCTACACTGTGCAGGCTGAATTTAACAGCTGGAAAATAGGGTCCTACGTTCCCTGCTCTTGCTAGGCTTCTCGCAGTAAAATACCCAACTATCAAGGCCTTAATTCAAACAGTCACATGAAGATTTTTGGTTTATTGGGAAGTTAAAGGTAATGCATATTCTAAGGACGCATTCAAACCAATACTTTCCCTCCAACAGCCTCTTCTGAGTGTTTGCCCTACTTTCTCCTTGGAAAATGAAGCTGCTGTTTAGCACTTCAGGTGACAATTTTCCATTTCACCAGACAGCTCATTTGGAAGGAGACTTCTGAAAACAGGAGCATGGCTTATGCCTCCTGAAGCACTAAGGGGAGACTACCAGTTGTCAGAATTTAAGCAAAGGGTCATCTACGTGGTGACCTAACACAGACTCCAGTTTTATACCAGCTACATCTCTACTCCAACACTGCACGGCAAGTTGAGGAGAGACAGCTGCAGGCTGCTGTGCCCTGGTTCTCAAGCCAAGGGTCCCTTTTGGTTTCCAAAGCTCCGTTCCTGCAGTCCCTCTCCTGCCGTGACAACTCCTCAGCAGAGCCAAAGAAGGTATGTACCAGCAGCTATTAGCAAGACTGGATAAGCATGCCTGAACTTATATCCTCTGAAAGGGGGAGGTGAGTGCTCCACACCAATACAGCTGGCAGCAAGGAGGGGAAATTTTAAAGGAAGAGAAGCATAAGATAGTATGGCTGCAATGAATAGCTAAGCTAAAGATTAGCAAAACTATCTTGTGTACCCTTCAGAAATAAACAGCCAAACTATGGCATCTCCAAGACAATCAAGTCCAAGGGAATAGTGGCCAAGAGGTGATTTGATGTCAAGTGAATCAAGAAGAAGTCACCTCATTGCTGCAAATCAGCTCTGGCAGGCACCTTCTGTCCACAGAGAGATCTGCAGCTACATCAGCACGGCATCCATTTGACTGTATGCTCTGGAGCAGTAGCTCCAACAAAGCAGAAAGGATATTAATTTATAAACTGATTGTAGTTATTTCATTTATTTTGAAATAAATATCCCTGTGCTAAATATACCTCTGTTGTTGCCACCAAGACAAGTGTTGTTGCTCTCCAGGTGGGCGGCATCATACAGGGACATCAAGAAAAGTTGCCTGTGTGCTGTTTGTTCAAGTAAATGTACCTAAACGAGGTTGTCATTTATTCCTGCTCCAGAGGACAGTTGACTAGCAGGGATGCCCACCCTGCTACAAAAAGGGGCATTGGTAGCATGTAAGATGCCACTGTCCTGCAATCACATCACCTGTACTTTGCTTTCAACATAACCTCACTAGATTTGCTCTCTTTATGTTTCTCAAAGCTCTTCTACATATGTCCTTCCATTCAGTTTTACAGCTGAACCAATCTGTGCATGTATTACATGTGTTTGAGTAAGAGTGGAATGTACAACTGGAAGCGAAATGGATTCATTGGGCTGTTTCATGGATGTAAATGATGAAGTTGGCAGTGCTAACTATTTCTGTAACACAAACATGCCTGCACATCCTTCATATTGTCTTTAAATAACAGATTTCCAAGCCTGGAGTCCAAATATAGTGAAACCTCTATGAAGGACCATGCTGGGGTTATAGCAAAAATGAGTCTCCCAGCAGCATGGTCTTTAGTTAAAGGTCAGAAAAAATTATAATTGGAAACCTTATTAGGATCATTTAAAAATCCTCAGTGTAGATGCCAGTTGATGGAATATTTAGTGCAGCAAGGACTTAGGCTCTTATTTAGACTCTGAGTAATTTAAAAGGCTATTATAAACAATGTAACACAGTAGGAGGAGATAGCTTGGTTTATGTACAGTAACTGCAGCTTTAACTTGGAAATTCCAGTACTTTATAGAGTTAAGCCAGACCAGATTGTTTGCTCCAGGTCTTTTTTTAATAAGGGGGAGGAGAGGATGGTACAAGGAAAGGGTTATTTTAGCAAGGGGAATAATTTTCAGAGCGTGGATACTGGAGATGCCATTCTGAAAGTGCAAAAATCTGCACTCCTGGTAGGATATATTCCATCCTAGTATCCGTATCCCATCCCCCTGCATATCACCCAAGAGATTATTCCTATTAAATAAATCAAATGCTTTTGGAGTTGCTCCTCTGGCTTTCTTTCCAGTGATACAGAGGGAGTTTATTCAGACTCAGAAGAAGTTAAGGAAAAGCATTATTTCAGCCTGTGCCAAGGGGTAAGAGCAACACCTGGACCAGGAACTCAGGTTTCTGCTTGCTGTTCTCAGTTCTCGCAAACAACTTTCTTCTCCAAACATTTCAGCTTAGTTTTCCCAAACTCATTTTATTCTAGTTATCTGTCAGATCTTAGTAGAATGGCCTTCCAGTTACAAGTTGTTCCCAGTACCAGGGTGGTCAGTAGGACAGCCCATCACAGCATTGCCATGCTGAGGGTTAGAGGCAGCTCCCTGCCTCTTCCTGTTGCCACATGGGTGCTTTGCCCAGCTGGCAGAGGCAGAAAGGAGGGATTTAGATGAGAAGTCTTGTAGCTCTGTGCCAAATCCTCCTCCTCATCTAAAATCCCTGTGTGAGCAAACTGGCAGTGGTTGCGCTGATGAGATCAGCGGTGTCTGTTGCAAGCCGACGTGGCTGAGGGTTCCCGGCAGCAGGGAAACCCTTGCTGCCTTCGTGGCTCTCCCAGGGAATGGGGAATTACCAGGAATTGCTCCACCTCCATTCCCTCTGCAGGTTACTCCTACGGAGCAGGGACCTGCAGCACCAGGTAAGGTGGCTGCAGCCCTACACAGAGTCAACAACACAGTGCTAGCCCAATGAACAGAGACAAACCATCAGTACCAGTAGCTATTTTACACCTAAATATATACATTTTTGTGACTTCAGCATGGACCCCTGAGAGAACCGAACAGGTTCTAGACTCACCCTTGCACAGCAAATCAAAAATCAGCAGCTACAATGTGTTTCCCTCAACAGAGTTGGTGTAGCAAAGAGCAACTTACCTCTGAGTGCTTTCTGCCACCATCTAACTAGGATGAGATGTAAAAGACTTGATTTCCAGAAGCATCTCAAATTCCACAGGTGAATCTACATCTTGTCTGGAAAAGCTCGACCAGCTCATGCCATCTCCAAGCCCTTTTCTCCCACAGCATCAAAAAAAAGCTATCAGTTTAACTCCACTGATTTATGTCAAGATCACAGCCTTTGACTACCCAAAAGGTAGCAAGTGGTTAAAAATATGTTAAAAAAAAGTCCCCACTCAAAACCAACCAAACAAAAAGGTTCAGAAACATCTTAGTCTTTTCTAAAACACCTCCCCCCCTCCCCTGCAAAACCTTCCTAACTTTAAAATTGCTTCATAAGGTGAGGCCTTGGTGCTCTTTACTCCAAAAAAGTGCATCCATTCCTTTTCCATTTTAATTGTTCTTACAGAAGGTGCCTTCTCAATGGGACTTTAATTAGAAGTAGCCTGTGGAAGCAGTGTATTGGATCCACCTGAGACAAATTGAGATGAATGTCTGCTCCCTCTCATTGCATTTCAACATAGCCTTGATATTCTCTTCAAAAATCTTCTTTTACTGCTAGCTATTATTTTCTGGCTGAGTAATTTAAAAGTCTACCTGTGTAACTTTATTTTTGCCTCAAGTGATAATAGCTATGGAAATATCTTTCTTTTCCCCTACAGAGCTAGGGTTCAGTAGAAGGTATGGATGGATGGTATCTTACGATCAAGTATCTTTCTCTGTAGTTCAAATATGGATTTTGAAGGTGTCCGTTTCATTCCCTAGGTACCTATGCCATACATTTAAAATGAGCTAAAGCAACCTCACCCCTCCCTGTCCTGCCTAGGGGAGGAGGCAGGGTCTGAGCAGAACCAGGAGCAGGCACGGGACGCAGTAATAACACAGCCCCATCCTTCCATGTGCCAATGGTTTGAGTATCTGTTACGGCTTCCGTTAACTTATTTTAAGACAACAATAAAGCAAGCAATGTGCACACATGTGTGTTTAATATAAATGATAATCTGCAGAAGCACCATTTCCTCAGTTCTTGCAGAGACACTGCTGGCGCTGGGCTCTTGGGAAATTCGCAGCAATGGAATTTTTTAAGAGTTTGGGTTTGCGCTTTTTTTCCCCCCTTAAGTTATATGAAAGTTTCCTATTCATCATGAAGGTTTATTGATTGTTCTAGGGCTACGGCATAATTAAATATACAAAGGCTTGGCAGTTGTTGTAGAGAATATTCTTTTAGAAATGCTAACAACATGTTAAATCCAAGGAATTCCACTCCCAGTACTCCGTGGGGTCACAAAGAAGTTCAGCTCAGGGGACACAAATATACAGGCCACCATTTAAAAATCAGGTACATGACTGGACTATAGCTATTGAGTTTATGTCTCACTTGCCCTTTAGTTACTAAGGTTAGTAACCCCTCCCCCTCACTGCCATTATGCTCATTGTTTTGCAGCTGAATTAACTCATAGATATCTATCATTCCTGGGTTTTTTAGTCTCGTGAGGACCTATGTGCTAGAATTAAATGGAAATACAGCATTTTGCAAGTATCCCCAATGTTTATGGAAAGTGAATTCTTGCCACCACCACCACCCCCCCAACACTAACTGTCCGGCTATGAAACAGGGGGCGATCTGCCCTCTGAGTGAGATTTTATTGCTAAAATAAAGTAAAAATTGTTTTAAAATAAAGAACACACATCTTTATAGTAAAACTCCAGTTTGTTTTACAATTAGAGAAAAGAGTCACATGGTCCCCCAAAAGCCCCCAAGTTTTATATATATATTTTTTGAAAATATATTTAAAAACATAAAAAACTCTATAGTTAAACATATATTATGTTAATCAGTACACTTAAATATAGCTTAATTATATTTACAATGTGATGCAGTTGCTTTTAAGTTTTAATGCCAATTTCCGTTTTTTTCCCAAAAAACATAAAATTATATAAATATACAATAAATATTTGTTACACAAGGTGAATAATAGAGAACAAGGCCACAGACATTAACTTACAGTTGCAAGAGTCTTTACTGGAACACAGCACTAGGCCT
This sequence comes from Jacana jacana, assembly GCA_013400555.1. Classification (NCBI taxonomy): domain Eukaryota; kingdom Metazoa; phylum Chordata; class Aves; order Charadriiformes; family Jacanidae; genus Jacana; species Jacana jacana. Next base: position 148,367 of record VZTM01016017.1, on the reverse strand, counting down.
GCTGACATGCATGATATACCTTTGTCACAAACAGACCACAGCAAGAGATTAATTAAGTGAAAGAAAACCAGCCCCTCTCCCCCCCCGCCCCCATTTCTCTTTTAATTGAAACTGCCAGGATCTACGAGGTGAGGCAGGTGAGAGCCGGGGGACTGCAGTTTAACTGCCAATTTCACGTTGCATCGCTAGGCACAGAAGTGGCGTATCATAGGGAACATCACTCAGATGTAGCTACAGGATACGGTTCTTCCATTGGGTCTCAGCTCCATCCCTTCGTCCCCCACCCACACAGGCTGCCCTTTACTCCTCTGACCCTGACATCCCACAGGCTTAATGCCACCACAGCAGCGGCACCCTTACCCCCGCCAGGTGAGGAGTTCTGAGTTAAGAAAATAGGCAGCGTCACCTTCGGAAAATGAGGAACTTCTATTTCTAGCATGACTTACACGTTAAGGCTTCTCTTTTGAAAGTTAAATTTACTTGAAGTGGGAATTACTGTATTCCTGTATCTGAATTAGATACTGTTGTGTCCTAGCTATCATTTTCCTATGCAAACTTGCTGCAGGTAGACCTGCTTTGGCGGGGGGGTGGACTGGATGATCTCTGGAGGTCCCTTCCAACCCCATATCATTCTGTGATTATTTTTTTTTTCCAGTCTAGATGAGCGATCTGGTTTTTGTTTACTCACTGGCATCATCTCTTCCCCTTCCAAGACAACCAGCCCTGGCTCTGAGGGGAGCCACCATCACACCACCTCTCTACGGCAGCTTAGCAATATTCTGAGAATTGCTCCTGAGCCAAGGTTGGGTTACGAAATGTAACGAATTCTAATAGGCAGACAGGTACTGGCCACAGTGCTATGACATTTGCCATTGCACCAGCATTTCATTTGCACGAGGAACACTTCAGCTGAAGTTTTGAGCCATTTCAGTAAGTTCTCTTTAATTTCTCATGTCTACACAGGAGCCTGAATATCTGCGACTGATTGGGAAGGTGGAAGCTTTAAGTTCAGGTGGGACCCACAACCTTCTCTTCTGTGCACGCACCCAATACAGAAGGGTCTCATTGCACAGTTCTCCATTGACAGTCAGTTATCCCAGGGAAGGGGAAGCCCTTCTACCCTAAGTAGAAGTATTCACTGATTTTGAAGGCGTCTCTGTTCACTTCCACCATACCTTTCTACTAGTAATGACATAAACTCGGTGTAAAATACACTTTCCAAAGTGATCATGTTTCAAATAAGCTTTGCCCGGTCCAGGTTTTTAATTAACTCGAACAGGAAGGCAGACTAATGCAGATTCTGCAGCACTCAGAAGCAGTTATATTTTGCAGTATTTCCCTCTCCTTCATCTACAGGAATTACAAATATAGCATCTGCCTTCAATGAGCTCACTAACGAGCTGTTTCTGCCTCCCTGCCCACTGTAGTCAGTGCAAGAGCTTCTCACAGCCCTCAGCTTACAACCTGCCTTTTTAGAAATACTTGTGCCAGGAGACCTAGAGGGGCAGCGCAGGGCTAATACACCTATCAGAACCTAAGCAACATTAAGCCAGCTACTCTAACACTTCCTCTTCTTGTACTTCAAGAGTATTTTTTATGCCAATTGTTTGTTCCATAAAATAAGGCTGAGAGCAGAGGGAAAGTCACATGAACATAGATGCTAATTGCTTTCAACTAGAGGCAGGGTATCCTTCTGCCTTGTTCCCCAGCCATGTCCCAGGGCTCCTAGGGGCAGGGACACCACTGCGGCTTGCCTGCCGTACTTGGCAGGCCTGGGGCTGCTACATGCGCTCTGAAGAGCAAGGGCATCAGCGCAGAAAGCAAAGCTCTCACTCTCATGATGCACAGGACCACATTGCAATGCCAACTATGATTCAGATGGCCCCAAAACACTCTTATTTTTCCCCAAACTAGCTGAGCTACCCAGTCCTATGATCAGCCTGATTTCAGATCCACCATCATCTTTCTAGACCCTTTTTCTAGTGACATTCTTGTTGTGCTTCACCAAGACATTTGTTCCAAGCATGGTGTCTTTTATTACATGGAAATCATTTCTCTCAACACTCTAGAATATTTTCCATATGACACGCTCCAGTTGTACGGTAAGTGAAACACTTTAAAGATCACAACCAACATCCTTCCAGAGGGAGGAAAGGGAAAATAAAACCCCAAACACAAACAAACATGGTCTCAAAAGACAGCAAATAAGAAAAATTAAATAAAAAAAAATCAGAAGAAAATAACCCAAAAAAGCATGTTGCCATACAGTTAAATAAGTGCTGTCTTTAAGCCTGAAGTTCAACAACGTGAAGTGGAACATCACCATTCTTTTTCAGTTGCCTCTTTTTTTATTATTTTTTGTCAGTAGTTGGATTGCTATTGCAAACACCGTCACAACATACAAAAAAACAAATTTGTTTTTAATCCAGAATAAGGTAATGTTTGTTTTTTTTTTCTTTTTCAATCTGATGGGAGTTCAAAAGTAAAAGAGAAACAGTAAAACTATGACAACAGCACCTTGACATTGTTTTAATTCCAACGCTATCAGAAGTTAAAAGCAGTAAACAGATATAATACTAACAGGAATAAAGATACTTACTGTCTAAAATGTAAACGGAATGTTTTGGTTCAATTTATTTTTCTGAAAGAGGACAGTTTATCATCAATTCACAATTGAAGCAGCATGCAATTTTCTTTTTTTTTAACTTTTTCTATTTTTCAATTCTTGGCAACGGCGACAAACCACAATGTTATCGAGGAATGTAATGCAGACTTTTTTGTTTGCTTGTTTTTCTTCCTTTTTTTTTTTTTCTTTTTTTTTTNTTTTTTTTTTTTTCCTTTTTTAAACTTGTGCGCAAATGACTTTTGTTCCCCTTCAGGTCATGGATATGTTCAATAAATAGATTGTGGAACCACTGTACTGTATAAACTTCAGTTATACATGCAGTCCATAAAATTATTTTTTACTGAATAATTTACCCTGTTATGTATATATACAAATAGATAATTTTGTCTCAATATAATCTATACAACACAAATCCACTATCTTCCCCTTTTAATGGTTAATGTACATACACAGGAAGTGTCTATTCTTATAAAGCGCCAGCCAACTCTCTTTTTATTATCCATGGTGAGAGCTCTCACGTAAGACTGGGTAGTTCGGCACTGGGAGTTCCAGTGCCTTTTGTCTATGCCCCTGCAGCCCTCCTTTGTGTACCCCTTGGGGTTGCATTTGGTCTCATAGAAGTATTGCTTCAGTTGGCCTTTGGGTACTGGGACTTTTTCCAGGACTGTTACAGTTGCCCCGGACATGTCCACTGCAGTCTTTTTCTCTGCCGCCGTCACCCACTCGCTCGTGCTGTCACAAACGCTCAGTTCCCCACGGCGAGCCGGGTCGGAGTGGCGCCGGACCCTCATGGACATGTTTGCAGCATCCAAGTAGTTTTTGTACTCCTCGAGGAGAAAGAGCAGTGGGGGTTCCAAAGGCACTTGACTGCTTAGCATGACTCGGGATGTGTACAAGTCTGCATCCTTATTTTCCTCACTGGGCTGGATGTCCTGGTCCTCATCTAGAAGCTCCTCTATGACATGTTCAAAAGTGTCTGCCAGTGATGTCAGTCCTCTTGAACCAGCATTGGGCCCGTTTAGGCTCTCAAGAGTCCCATGGGTCCGAAGACCTGGGTAAGCCAAGCTGCCTTGTCCTCTTACACTAGCTTCTTTCATTGGGGCAGCTTTCATGCAACTGAAGTATGAGATAACCATAGTAAGGAAAAGGATGGTCATCACTCTTCTCACTTGGTGGAACTGTTAAGGACAAGAACAACAAAGAAAAAATATTTAACTTCAAAGCACTATAGTAATAAAAGTTCATCTGAGTTGACAGGAGACATTATGCATTTTTGGCAGAGATCTGCTGCATGCTGCCACAACTCATTGTGATAATGGTGATAAAGCATACTCTTGTACAAGGGGGTTCTTTGATTTAGAATTTCAGATAAAGCATAAGCCAAAGCTTAGGCAACACTGATACCAGCAAGTCCAAGTTCTTACATGCTGAAGTATTTCTGTAGCAAGTATCAAATTAGATACTATATGGAATTAGATACTATATGGAATATTTATTCACTCGTTACCTATTTCAAGTGACAGCAAAAGCAAAACCGCTGTTTAGCAATGCAACATGCAGCAGTAAAAGACAGCTTTGCAAACGCGAAAGGCAAGAGTTCCATTTCAAGTGCAAATGCAAATACTTGATTTTTAAGATCTCTACGCCAAAAATATTTCATCATTCTATCCTCAAAAAGCCTGAGCAGCACCAGAATAAACCACATCTGTATTTTGAAAGCAACCTTTAAAACACAGGAAGAAGCAGCCATATAAATGCTGAGGTCTCAGCAGGTCAGTTCCTCATCTAAAAGTAGAAGGTATGTACACAGAAATATAGAATGAGAAAATGGTCCAGGCCAGTGTACTAAGTTTGAGCTGTACAGATTGCTTGCATCGTGTGAATGCCTTGGAAGGGATCTGCTGGACTACAGAGGTGGTAAGAGCTATACTGAAATGACAGTACCAGTACTTTCCCAGAGCCCCATACTTCCTGTTCTCAAGAGGGCAAGGCATCTATATAAAACCAGAGACCAGAACCCAGCATGAAAACCAGGAGCCCAACCAGCTCTACTGCCAACCTGAAACTTAAGCATTTTGCTTATTTCTCTCACATTCTGCCACAAGTTCTTGCAGATGTTGTTATGGGCCAGGCTTTGAGGCTTAAATGTATGCTTGGTTCTGTCCTCCACTGAGCATGGAGGGGCAGCACCAGGAAAGGGCGCTGGTAAGAAAACCAGCTGATTCCTTGTGCTGATTCCTTACCAGGCTTGGAATCAGCACAACTCACTCCTATCAGCACTCCCAACTGCTTGGGCTTGCTCCTTCCCAAGCGCTTTACTGAGTCTCCATAGACTGTATGTTCCTCAGGGTAGAAACTGCTTCCTCCTCAAGTGCAGAGTACACACTTTAAGTACTACTACAATAACTCCCCAAATCCTGCAGTGACAGAGAGCTATGCTTTCTGTCTGATCCCAAGTGCTACTACAACATCCATCACATCCAGTTGTTATTTTTCCTCCTTCCGATCCCCGCTCTCATCAGTTCTGCTTGCTAGAAAGCAATGGCATTGTTCACATTTTTGAAGCAGCAGCTAATGCTTGTTTCAGAGCTTTTGAAGTTCATTCGGAAGTACCTCATACTTGGCAGCACTCATTGGAGTAAATGCTATTTCTGTTTGCCAACAGGGCGCTATGTAAAAAGCCTTACTTCATCTCCTGCAAATATGCTGTGGGAAACTAGTACTCCTAAGACTTGAACATGGAAAGACAATCTATCATAAAACATACAAAGAAAATGAAATATGTACTACAAAGGCAGTGGCCAAAATGCAGATCTCAAAGTTTACTTAATGAAGTCAAGGAGTGGGAAGTTTTTAGGTTTGCATCCATGCTGCCCCAACTAAACAAGATTCTGGCTAAGAATCCTCTCTGCACCAGCAGAACTCTTCATTCACCCCTCCATCTTTCTTCCTGTTTAGAAGTATTATTGTGGCATAGATTTATTAAGATTAAACAAATCTGACATCTGTGACTCACAGGAACACAGTGTTTGCTCTAACCATGCAGAACATCAATATTTTTGAGATTTTTTCATCCTGGGATTTTTAAAACATTCTACAGGGAGTAATATCAGATTTATTCCTCAAACAGGAGGAAGAGAGATGCTACAGAGATGATTTACAACACAAGGAAGGTTATCAGTCTTCCTTTATCAAACAAGGAGAGACAAGACAAGAGGGAGAAGCAGTGGTTCAGCTAGCATACAAATGCAGAGCCAGTGGAACAGGCAACAAAATTAATAATATTCATATACTTCCTCTTATGAGAATTGTTTTATATAAAACTTAAAAGGAAAAAAAACCCAAACACCCACATGACAGTTTGTGACCACCAGAGCAGTGAACAGAACACAGATCTTCTGGCTCCTAATCAAGTTCCTGTTATTTTTATTAGAGTAGTGCCCAGAGATCCCAGCCAATATCTAAACTCTGGAGGAGGCCAAACTCTGTCTGAGCATGTAGTACCCCAAAAGGGCTTCCAGAACAACAGAGAAGACAACATAAGAGGCACCAAGACAAGCACAAAATAGAGAAGGAGAAGCTCGCATCCATCACCTAAGCATACCAGTTGGAGGCTGAACAGCTGCTTTTCAGGTTAGATAGGTGAACAAAGGACAGAAGGATTCCCAGACCAGGCCACATCCTTCACTATTGTCTTTGGGCTGCTTCCTTCATATGGCAGCAATGAACTTGGGAGGGATGTGAAATTAATAGAATAGTGCCTATGCAACTTGGTTTGCATGGATATTTATTTTTCTCATAAGAAAAATGACAGAGGACAGACAGGTCCAGAGAAACCTCACCAGGTGACTTTGATAAGCCCTCAGCATCCTCTGCCAATGGCTGGTTGGTCACCAAATCTTGCAGTACTTTACACCTCATATTAAGTTAATCCTTCCTTTATCAATTCTGCCTTCCATTTAGGAAGGAAGCTGCTGTCAACCTTGATCAGTTTACATCCCACCCAATGACATATAATGGCCACTATTTTCTGGGGTAGCAAGAAACAGTGAACAACAAGGCTCTAAAAAGCAACAACCTTAAGACAGCCATTATCCACATAACATACTGATAACGCACAATAAAATGTGTCTCCTTAAAAGCCACCCCTCTTCCTCACATTTCCAACAGTAGAAAAGCATGTCAAAATAAGCTTTAGCAGCACAGACATGGAATATTGCTAGCAAGCACAATTTAAACATCTACTTTTTTTTTGGTAAATGAATCCTAGACTAAGCTGAATTGTGCAAGCAGGACGTGAAAAGATTCTTCTGTCTTGATAGTGACTTGAGCAATGCACCCAGGCCTTGTCTTTGGCAGCAAAATTATATCAAGTGATTTAATATGAGGAAGTAATATTTTAACACCTAAGAAGTATCTTCGGTTTAGAGGCCATATCAATTTCCAGTAGTAGCTGCTCAAAATCAACTAGTTTAATATGGTACAGCAGTATAATTTAAATCTCATTCCACAGGTAGAAACACACCACTTTTTGGCTACTTTTGAACTGATTCATGAATGCATTGTTCATCTCTCACCTAGGCAGAATTATCCAAATATCCAAACACAGCACTAAAAAGGCCACTGGAAACACTTTGGATGGCAGGTTCCAGTCCTTTTCCTCTGCTCTTCAACTTTCATGCCTTCATACATTATATGGCAAAGATATCACTAAGAATAAGTGCCTTGTAAACCCCAAACACTAACAGATTACACACAACCTTCCACTGTCACCCTGCATGGAAGCAGAAATGGAACCAGAACTGGGGCCGAAACATTTTCCCATTTTCCCAATGTGCTACTACTGAGCAAGGTACTGCTCCTGTCTATACTGGGCTCCTCCACCCTTACAAGGCTTTGCATGGAGATGGCCCAGCACTCCTGTCTACACCCATGTCAGATGCTACCCTGTCAGACTGAGCAATTATTTCCCACAGAGACTCACCAGTGCTTAGTATTTCTTAACTGGAGCAACCTGACACCACACGTTCTGAGGACATAAATACAACTGAACACCAGACAAAAGAGTACCCACAGACACACAGCTAGAAAAATACAAATAAAATCACTACTGATACAGCTTAAATATGTAGTCCTATCACATCCATCCTCTCTCTTGTCAGCTGCAGAAGGTTTACTACTGCAGAAGGTCTCTACTCGCCACTGTCCGGGAACAACAACCAAAGGCTGCAGCTTTTGCAATCCTCCTGTTCAGCTACATCATGAGGCACAAAAGATCAAAGACGTTTCTAGCCAAGGGAATCTTCATGCAGTTGCTGACCCATAGACTGTTGTATACAAATAGATATAAGTTATTTCAAATAAATATATGCTAGCCTGCTTAAGACCTAGCCTTAAACTATTCCCTCAGGTCAGACAGGACATCTCAGTCAGAAACAGCATTTGAGGCTCATTTCCTGAACAACATCCATTCTTGTGGCTGGAAGAACATCCTTCCTTCTCCCATGCAGTATAGCAAAGCTGAAGCAATGAAAAGAGGTCACCCACCATGGACCAGATCTCAGGAAGACGTGACCTAGTTTGTACTTCAATAAAGTCCATACAATTACAGCTAGAATAAGGACACATAATTGTGGCTGTCGTCTCCACTAATGGGATGGAGGCTCGTTAAATGAAGGTCATGTCAATTATCTGCAGCTAGTTTACATATGCAGTCAATTACCTAGCTGTACTATTTATTTCAGTATTTGTATTTAATGAGGATTCACCAGCTAATTGTTTTATTTCATTATTTTAAGCAGAAGCGTAGCAGCTTAACAGGTTGTATTTCCAGCAGAGAGACCTGAGGAACAGCTGTGAACAGGTACTTGCTTTTCTGCATCCTGATATGTGCTATGAAAGTTGAAATAACTTTCAGTAGTGAATAGATTCATAATGCTTTAATCTCCAGAAAGGAGTGTGTGGTGGAAGATAAAATTAGCGGCAAGAAGACATTCATTTTCTGCCTTGCCATTTTCTAAGACCTTTACACAAAAGTTCAATTTACTAAATAGTACTGAATGGCACAGGCATGAGTTCCTGCTCTACGCATCATTACCGGAGTGTGTGAACAGATACCAAAATGGGATGCATGTCAGCACATGATTTGCAAAGACTAAATGTACTGAGAACAAATAGTATTAACCTTTAACACATGCATAACTGGATGTCTGACGCACTCTGGTTATCCTTGCGACTATTTATGCAAACTATATAATTACTTTTTATTACTGAAAATAAAGCACCCTCCCCCCCAATACACACACATGCACACCCACACCCAATTTGTATTCTTGTAAGTTAGTTCTTCACGTCAGGAAGAAGAAACCCACTCTACTTTTATTCTCCCACATTGGTTTTCCCCGAGGTAATAAAATCTACTTAGCCATAATGCCAGAGATGGCAGAGACGAAGAACCGTTTTGAAGACTAAGATAAATTGCAAGCAAATTTACAAGCAGTTTGTAAACTACAACTTTTAACATAAGAAATTTTCTTCTATCTTACGTTGCTAAATATCGCCTATGGTACAGCTTCTGTCAGCAAAGAAACCCCAGCTAAGCCTACATTGACTCTGGAGAAGTATTCATATGTTTAAAACACTACAAGGAGTTTTTGTGGGGTTCCAAGGTTTTATCAGACTCTCGCTCTCCAACGCACACCAAAAATCACAACTTCTCCTGTCAACCAGCAGCAGGAAAGAACTTGGAGAAAATAATGGCAAAATAATAATGCCATGACATTACATCCCTGGTCTCTCAGTTACATATCGGAGTTTCCTGCAAACTTTCATCATACCTTTCTGGACACTCATACAGCCCTGTAAAGGGCACACTGCTTCAAAGATTCAAGAAAGAATTCAGGGGCTCTAATGGGCACAGACCAGACAGTCTCTTCATTACAAGCATTCCTCTACTTAAATTGGCCACATTCAAGGACTATGAGGAATTCCCAGTAGGATTTCTGTTGGATGGATCTTGGACCCTTTCTACCCATACCAGGAAACAGGCAGGATGCGCAAGTGAAGGAATAGCAGGCCAGATTCACAGATGGTATCAGAGATTTCAGAGAGAAAACACCCATGGAAGCCAACAGATGTGCACTATTTTTATACTTTTACAATGGGAGCCGATTGTTGAGCCAGTGACACACATACTGCCTTTCCAGCTGTTTGCACAGCTTCCTGCGCACGGGGCACTCAACTGCGTGGGGCTTTGTGATCCCTAAAGTAAGCAAAGAAACTCAGTGCCAAAAGGGTACTTGTGTGCATGCCACTATACATACCAAATACAGTATGTTTTGCCAAAACATTTTTTTTTTTGGCCAATGCATCCTGCTGAAATACCAAGGTATGCAGTTAAAGCCCCTCTCAAAGAAACACACTACCAGCAGGTTTATTTTTGCTCCTTAGGAGTAACATGGGGAGGGTAACATGCCGTACTCCTATTGGCATGCCAGAAATACTGTACAACAGGGACATGATTTCCAGGCCTAAAACCTAAGCAAATTCCAATTTCAAACTTGACTTCTGGTTTAGAAAACAGCATTAATCTGTTTATTTGTCAAGATACACTCATGCCATTACTGTGTTCATTCAGAAGCAACATTATGCAACTCCTGTGAAAGAAAAGTTCACCTATTCTACAGAATAGGCTACATAAACACCCCTCCCCCCAAAACAAGAAAAACAACTACAAAACCATTCCATGAAATAATTACTGTATGCCAAGATAGTATCTGGTACATCCATAGAAGCAGATATTTACAGTTCTCCAAAATCATTTGCTTTGATAGCCACTAGAGCTTTATATAATGCTAATGCAACCTGTGCACAGAATAACCTTAGGGCAGAACCTCAGACCTTTGAGCAGGATCTGTGGTTTTTCTTTTTGCTATGGCTCTTTGGTATAAAATACCGTGCTGAATCGTCACAAGGACTAAGCTATCCTGCCAAGTACACACATGAAGCTCCCACTGAAGTCAAGAATTGGCACCAAGAGCAGGAACAGAACGGAGCACTTTGCGTGCAAACTAGTGTGAGTTGGATCCTTTGTACTGTGACATGTGTCCAGCAGCCCTGGAACCACCGAGAAGCTGCTGTACCACTTGAGCTTGGATCTTATGAGTGCCTATAAACTACTGAACAGCATGTAAAACATCCCACGCACCCATTGGTTCTGCTGCAAGTGGCAAGCTTCCTAGGACCTATAGAACATTATGCACTCAAACAGAACATAAGTGAAGATTAGCCAAGGAAAACAAATGGTTAAAAAGCGTAATCATCAGATGGAGCAGTTACCCATGGTTTGGGTAGGCAGTGCTTTCACCAGGGTAGGGAGGAGAGCAAGGTCTATACCCATTTGTTGCAAGGCTCTTACCTTTGCTGAGACCCTGACTGCGTGTGGCATTGCTGTAAGAGAATACCTTGCTTTTAGCCATAGTCAGTCCTTGAAATGAAGCAGATCAGTACGTTGTGATGTGCATGAACCAGAAACTGGAAATGCCTGTTGTCAGAACCCTGACAGGTATTAACAATATGCCTGCATTTGCCAGTGGTGTTATCAGTCATCTTTTGGCTGCCCGCCCTCGTGTGCAGACTCCTCTCAACACATGCTCAGTCCAGTTGTTAACACAGCATCTCCATGGAAATACTTTCTATAGACAGGGCAAGGGATAAAAGCTTACACTGAGGTACCAGAGCAGCTTCTGGGAGTATTCAAATCCAATGTTACATGGGAACAGCCAGAGCAGAAGTCTAAGTTTGCAAAGCCACCTACATTAATGGAATAATGAGGTATTTGCATTTAACAAGGATGTACTCGTTAGGAATCTAACCCACCTCACTGGGCAACCAGCCCTGCATGTGTCCTGCTGCGACAATGGCTTTATCTTTGGAGATAACACTGTTGGAAAACTGTTAAACTTTGGCCAGATGTGCTCTTTCACCACCGATATTTTCCTACAATAATGGAGCACATCACACGTGCTCCATTAAAAAATACCTTATAGTGTTTAGCTATTTTTTCCCCCCACCTTCTAAGTGGCATCATGTTGAAACAAGACTTTTGGAATCACTATGCCTAGTTCTCAGTCTTAGAAATTTGGGGCCTAACTTCAACCAAATTCAATTCAGGGATAAAAGCTTCTCAGGAAACATTATTGTCATGGTCATGTGTTGTAACTGGCATGCAAGTAACCAAGAGCCACCCCAATAAGCTCCACTTTCCTCCCCTCCATCCTTAGTCAGGCAAAAACCAGTGTATGGGCTTACCCACTCACAACACTCCGTACTACTGCTTCTATTTCATAAGCTCCATAGATGAAGAGAGTATGGAATTACTAGAAGGGGTGAGGAGGTATATCTGGCAAAGATACAAGTGTCTGAAAACGATCTTCATTAGTTGTAGTGCTCAAGGTACAAACATTTAATGGAGCATAAGTTAAAAAAAACCCTGCAGCTCTGCAGGAAAAATTAATTTTCAGGCTCCTGCCTTCTCCTAGTTAACAGTGTGATTTCTTTCACAGAGGAGCATTACACTGTAATTCCTGTGAATTACATGGGCATTGGGTCCTTCCCCTCCCCAATTAAAAATATAGTTTACCTGGTTCATGACTTCATACTTGCTAACAGATATAACTATAGATTGGGGCATTGTGGGAAATTATTTCCACAAAAACTGTCAAGGTTCATTGAAGCAGTACCTTCCAGCAGACCCAGTTCTAGTGGACAGTCACTGCCTGGTATAAACCCATAATGCTCTGTAGATGTATACCACCTGTGAAGGTAGCCCAGTATTTGTGGTCATAAAATAAAATCAGTTGGGGCAAACACCTAAACTATAGCTAATAGCTGGACCAGAACAAAAATGTGACAGGTTTCACAAAACAGCTTCCTCATGCTCAGGACTCCTGAGCAATATTTGAGAATAATTACATTTTAAAGAGGAAGGAAAAAACAAGCTTTCTAGGTGTGCAGACTAGCTCTTCCCTTCCCCCAACGATATAAGCACATAAATAGCCCAGACATGCCTATAAACAGAAGTATGCAAAATCCAGCCCAACACCACCTAACTTTCCTCTGCTCTGCACTTGCGTGTCTTGTTTCATGCACACACACCCCAGCTGAAGAAAGCGGCTTTGCTACCAGCGTACTGCTCTTACTGTGAGAGCCCTTACGCTCCAAAGGGTAGGTTTGTATATGCGATTTCAGTCATTAAACACCTCTCTAGAAAAACTTCAGTACCTATCCCTTCACATAAGCAGATCCTACTGCCCTGCAGGGAAAGAGAGCCTCTTTCTCTTCACGTAGCTGAGGGTGGGGGGAAGAAATTGAAAGTTAAAGCAAGAAACATTAAATTACCCAATTAGTCTGTTGAAAACAGCCAAGTGTTCTCCCAAATCTGTGCAGCACGATATATTATCTAGAAGTCACCATACTATTCAAAATCATATGTACAGCTGTCTTGTCAGAGATAATGAGTAGTTTTAGAGAGAAAAAATCCCACTCGTAAGTTGCAAAGCAGAAGCCTGGTACTTACACTGCTGTGACTTCATTTGTACAACATTTCTTGGAGAATACACTATCAAAGCTTGCAAAGTGCTTTGCAAACATTGAATCTCAACATCCTTAGGTGACAAGGAACCTCATCGCGAATCCCATTTTCCTTCTGAGTAGGCCAAAGTCCATAAAGACATTTAAACAATTTACACCAGATTGCCCAGCAAGTTGCTGCTGAGCCAGAGGAGACGAGGGGAGTCTCTGCTCCCCACTCCTCACTTCAGCCACTACACAAAGCTGCCTTAACCATGTCTATCATTCACATAATTTGGAAATCTCTCTATAACTTAGATGTCTAAGGCAGGGCAGCTGATTAAAACCTTAGGGGTGTTATTTCGAATACATATGCTAGCTCACTTCCATCTGTGTTGTTAATTAGTTCCTGACTGTAGGTTAAATGTAGGGCATGTTGTCACGAGCCTAAGGTGGGGTGGCAGGACCTCCTGCTATTGCCATATGGCTTTCTGTTTCTTCCTTCATTCTTCAGCTTTTAGCCTCATGCTTCTAATTTGTAGACTCAACCATTATATAACAAAGAACAACAAGAAAAGCCAAACTCAGTGTTAAAATAGAAACATTCTCCACCATTAAAACCTCTAGGAGGTTTGTTCTGAAATACAACACAACTTCCTGTCTCATCCAGAGGTTGCTTTTACCCACGGCAAATCTGCTATGAAATTTGGCAAAGACCTGTTCCCATGGAGTACTACTATTGCACAAGTAGGTATTTACCAGCTCCGTACACACATACCAGGCAGCTTGCCAGGGACCAAAGGTCAGCCTTAATTTGTATAAAATTGAGAGCAAGGCTATGCCTACTCGTAATATGAACGCTCAGGCCTTACAGGGGATGAAGCCAATGTAGCAGCACCATCCCCATCAAAACAATGAAAGGAAAAGAGATGACTGAGGTCTGGTCAATTTTTCCCCTGATGCATCTCCACAGATGCATCTTTTTATTAAAAATACAAATGGCTCAGCACTATCTTCAACAACACTACAGATCACGTTTTGAAGTATGCCTGAACATGACTAATTACAAGACATGCAGACTATCAGCCATTCCCCTGCAGTCATTTTCTAGTGAGTACAACCTGAATACTAACAGGTCTGGTGGTGCTTTGCAACTGAAGACTTGCTCCAAAGTGTTCAATTTAGAGTAACATGGAAGTTATTTATTGCATTTTCTAGCTCTCGTTGCATAGCTGTCCTTCCATTAGCTAGAGGCAGGGGAAATGATTTCTGGTGTTTCCAAGCATAAGATTCTATAATTTTCATAACAGTTACAGGAATCAGAGCAAGGAAAAAATACATAGTATTGGTGTTGAACAAAACTGATTAAGAACTAGGTGATATGACTTCATGCCAAAGGATTATGGAATGCAAGATGTTGCATCTAGGTTTGTCAAACTGGAAGGTAGACTTCTTTGGAGGCATAGACATCCAAGTAGCTGCTTAAATCTTATTTCCGCTGGAGGTTTTTGTTTGGTTGGGTCTGGTTTTTTCTTTAATGGAAGTACATGGGATTGAATCACACATCCTTTGCAACATCCTTGTTAATTGTGCTACTTTTGCAGCTACAATAGCAGAAAAGCTTTGCACTGGGGGTAGCAGATATGAATCACTAGTGCAGAACAGAGAGAAAAGCACTTAAAATGAATCTTCCAAGGCAGGCAGGTTTGCTCTTTATTTTAAACGTAGATACAAATTGTTTTTTAAGGGGAAAACTAATTTTCATTTTGCTAGTCATTACACAAAATTCATATTTCTGCAAGAAAATGTGAAGAAGCACTTGCTTATTCTCTCATTGCACCATTTAATTGGAAGCAAGTTGCCAATGCCATAGCAGTAAGTACCCTACTGTTGAAATGAGACTTGAAACATCCTTCTTTGCCTCCCGTAAAATAAAAACCAATCCTACTTCACCAGTCTGAAGATATTAGCTGCCAACAAACAAACAAACAAAAAAACCAACAAAAAAACCAAACCCAACCCCCAAAAAACCCCAACACCCAAACACGACCAAAACCATGACATTAACTATAA
>VZTM01016017.1:108461-126095 GCA_013400555.1 Jacana jacana | reverse complement strand
CGTCGCGCCAGCGCCCGCCGGCGAAGCCCGAGGCGACCGTGGTGCCCGCGGGATGCGGGGCGAAACTCCTCGCTCGACTTCTCACCCGGTTGCCCGCGGGGTGGTCTTCCCTTCCCTCCTGTCAAAAATCTGTCGTGCCGTTTCCCCCTTCCGCCTGTACAGCAAATACAGTGAATTATTGATAGTGGAAATTGCATAGTGGAGGCAATAATGGCATCTCCTGATTGAGTAGCTCCATTTGATCTTGGTAAAGACAGGGAGATGGCATGCTCCCCGGTCAGCACTGGCTGTGGTGAGCCGGAGTGTACATGTGTGCTGATGGGGCACGGCACCTCACACCATGTCCCACGGTGAGGGTCAGCTGTGGGAGAGGCACCCACTTAGTCCCCGAGACTGGCATAGGCCATCATGGCCTCACATCTGCCCTCCCCTGTCCCTCTCCCTGGTAAAACTGGAGATGTTCGATTTTCAGAAGATGTCTCCATCTCTTTTATGAATCAGCGAAAACAGGTATCTTTCTACACCTTAAAGCCTGACTGCTATCTAATTGCAATTAACACCAAAGGCCCATCCGCTTCAGTGCACTCGTGGCCGTTTATTTATACTAGGAGAAATGTGTGCAACTCATTGCTGCCTTCAGACAGTCTGATTGCCTGTGTGCTTTTGCTATGAAACACCTGCATTTATTAGATCGGTAAAGTAATAAAATATCCCAGGTGTTTGAAATTTGAGTACACCTAAGGACTTTCATATAAAAAAAGCTTTTAATATATATTAAGGGAAACAACCCTGGTGGTTAATATCTTTTGCAGCTTTAAGAACTTCTTTAAAAATCCTGTTCCAGTACCACATTACAATCCTTCTTGCACTTGGGGGTTTGGTTTTGCCAGTATGAACTAAAAGTGTCACTGAGCTGTGAAGACAGTTGCACTTCTTTTGTCCCAGTGATTTCCAGTCCAAATCTACTCAATTTGCAAGAAAGGAGATGGTTTTTCAAAGTCCTCGCTAACAGCCTGGGCTTCAGGAATCACACCCAGCTCTTGCTGTCTGATACATGCTAATAAAGGTAGCTCCTCAGGCCAAGTCCTGCTCAGCTATTTCTGTCATATTCAAATTCTGCCATTAGGAATACCTCAGCCATTTACTTTCCCACTCTAATATACCAGTATAACCTTCTGTTTCGCAGTGATACTGACAGGTGGGTGTCTGAGTGCAAGTTCAAACACAGGGACTGTAACTGGAACTTGTGAAGTTAACATGTGTGTTTTGTTTTACCGTTTTGGTAATGGACCATTTTGATCATGGAGTTCTCTCCATGATCCCATTCAGCTCTCTGGGTACGGGTTTCACCAGGGCAGCATGTTTTCAGCAGCCTTTTTGCATAATGATAAGACAGCACAGTTTTAATATTCTGTGTTCATAAGACGATGCCTGCAAATATTTGGATGATCTATGAGTCAAGTTTAACAGCAGCAGCAGAGGCTACTTTAATTAGCTGTAATGTAATCCATAACGCACATTATTCCTGGAGGAAGGACTCTTCTTCTGGTACACTAGACGTGCAGATGAGCAGCAGCAAGTATCATGCTTTAGAGACACTGAAGTGTCTGCTGGCTTGTTCTCAGGAGTGAAGGAGAAGATGCATATTCTGAAAAAGTCTGCTTGCAGTCAGACCAAGCTTTTTCATTTTGGAAAGGAAGCATCTTAAGGACCGCCTGACAAGTCCTCACTCTGTGGGATGCGCTTCCAGCTCGGCTCTGCTAAGATGTGAGAACCATCAATTCCAGGCAACCATGCACTGAAATTCCCATTTTGCTGTGCTAGAAACACATTGCCTTTTGCCCCTGTATAGATATTTTCCTGGGGTAGAGGTGTGGTCAGAGAGTTGCTGTATCTTGCCAGTATAATCAGCCCTTTGGGGATTATTACCACCCAGTGCTTGATTACTGGGAAAATAAAAAAATAGTGCGAATAATGAGCTATTTGGATTTTTAATGCACATACAAGCTGGGTTCCTTATTTTTCAATCAGACTCTGACTTCAAGGAGAATTTTGTATGAATGACCCCCAAAAGATTTGGCCCACAAGGTACTAGTTTGTGAAGCAACCAATAGTCATCACATAGAGACACTGTCCTGGCCAGAGCTCTGCTCCTTTGTCCACAAGATGGGCGGTAAGCTTGGAGGTATACATATGCCCTTGGCTTCGAAATCTGTGGGATACGTAGGATTCAATGATCAGACATCCTGATGTTTCCCACCGATTCCCAGGTGACCCCAGGAAGAGTTCTCTTGTCGTCTCTGCAAAATGACATCTCCCAGCCTGTCTCAGGTGCAGCTCTGTTTTCCCCATTTGGGTTGCACAGGCGTCAGAACTGAGTGGCACTCAAAAGGAAAGCTACACCGCAGGCTGCAGGGGGAAGAAATGGGTAGGCAGGCCCTTTGCTGGTGATTTCAATTTGGTTAATTCAGCGTATCGAGCCTCTCAGTGTCATTGTCATGGCATGCCCGCCTTACAGCATTTACCTTGAAATTGAGTATCTTTTTCCTATTCCTAGCTAGGTAAAATTCTTTTTCGCATACACAAATTATACTTCACCCCTTTCCATGCAGCAACAGGGAATGAGTAAGAAAGAATACGAGTTGTCAATCAACATAACGTTAATTTATCCCCGCAGCAATATCAGATTGCTTGCAGGGGGGTAAGACCATTTCTTTTTGCTGAATTCAATTTAAGCTGTAGCACAGGCACTAATGATCCTGTAGATACTATAAAGAAGAAAGCAGAAGCACGCACATCTGGTTTCTGTCTCGATGGAGGTTGTGCATTATAGTGATTGATGTACGAGGTCCAAACTTACTGATAAACTAATAATATGATAAAGTAGTTTGTGGGGCTCTTAAATTCCCTCCATTGCAATTGTAAGAGAAGCAATAAAAAAAAAGTCAATATTTGAAAAGGGCAACATTCTTAAAAGGTCCATAGTTAGTCAATACATAATTGGTCATTCAGTCTTGCCCCAGAAACGTGTCTTTCCACTCTCCATTTTATTCATGTAGTATCTCGACCTGGTTTTGAATGAGAAAAGGTCATAAAGCTACAATTTGGACTGCCTCTCACCCGGCTGTCAGGAAATATAAACCAATCCTGATTGCACAAATGAGAATCTTGTTGATGTACTCGGGTTTTGACATTAGAGTATTTTTTCTATTAATAATTTTAATTGGCTGAGGTCAGTTCTTATAACACTACAAACATTTTATGTTTAATTATGTTTATTCATGTTTCCTAGCTACCTATCTTTGCTATTTTTTCACATTAAAGGGCTGGAAAGTTCATGGAAATAAACTTTTCCAACTCAATGCTAAAAATTGCAATGGATTATAAACACAATTGGAGGTTGCAGGCATGTTGCGTTTGTAAGAAGATGACTGGGCTGTGACGCGATTCTCCAGTGATTCAGCGGTTGCAGCACACACAGCGGAGCCATTGATGCTCCACACAAACATCAGGGGGACTAGAAAACCCTCAGCATCTTTGAGGACCAAACCCAAATTCTGCTTAACTACATAAAGTCTTTGTAAACAGCCATGCTGTGAATGAGCAAGATGAAGTGAGAAGGAAGGTGGCAAGCTCTCCCCTAGCCTACCCCTTGCACCCAGGGGTCAGCCAAACCATGGCCACAGCCTCTCCCCGGCATCTCTGTTGTGTGTCCATGCCCTGGGGTTGGTGGCACTTGGATCTTACAGCCTCAAGGTTTACCTTGCATCCAGACCTGCCAAGAGTTGCTGTGGCTCTAGTCTGCCAGTAGCTTGCTGGGTGGCCAGAATACACCCTGTGTCTTAAAAATAGCATGAGGTACTTGCTCTTAATATCAAGGATAATTTTGCCTTCAGTGAACAACGTCTGCCGAGAGGCCTTTCGGTCTCATTTTAGCAGGGAAAGTATTATGTGAAACAGCAAAGGTGGGAATACAAAACTCAAGATCTTTCATTAGACATAGCTTGTAGACTGCATGTGGACAGGCATCAAAACCACAACATTTTTGCTGAAGAAAATACCACCTAATAGCTTAGAATTGTCACTCTGCACCTACAGTGAAAGTGAATTTAAAACTCCAACAAACAATTAAAATAATTGGTCTCTTCTCGTGCCTGCTCGAGGTATGCCAGCTTTCTGTCACACAGGGGGATCTGTACCCTGGATCTTGTCCCATGCCTTCTAGTCAGGGATTTCAGCACAATTAATGTGCATAAAACTGCTTCTATAACAGAGCTCTGTGGTAGGTGCAGATTAGTCTTTTGCAAACGAGGAAGTGCATGTGTCTATTATATATAAATTTATTAAGCTGCTCATGAACATACTTGTTCAGTGAGCACAGCCCTTCTGTGTTTGTTCCTTGCCACTGCTCATGTAGTTGTCTCTACTGGCATCAACTGTCATAGAAATGGAATATGAGTCATACGTGACAATTACTACATAGATTGAGTTATGAACACACACACACTCCTCCCCATCCAAATGCGTGTGCACACTTACCCAAGCGATGTCACCCTAGGTGACAGCTAACCAACAGTGGCACATGCTGGTGGAGGACATGGCTGATGAACACAGAGTGAGGTACAGGTGGGAAGTGGCTGCAGCCAGCACTGGGATGCATGTACTAGCCCTGCGAAGGCTGCTGCAAAGGGACCGAACTCCCGCATAACTGCAGGTAGGGAGTTAGAATCATAAAATAGTTTGGGTTGGAAGGAACCTTTAAAGGTCATCTAGTCAACCCCCCCCGCAATGAACATGGACATCTTCAAGTAGATCAGGTTGCTTAGAGCCCTGTCCAACCTGACCTTGAATATTTCCAGTGATGGGATACCTACCACCTCTCTGGGCAACATTTACCAGTGCTTCACACCTTCATCATAAAAACCCTCTTCCTTATATCTAGTCTGAATTGACCATCTTTTAGTTTAAAACCATTACCCCTTGTCCTATCACAACAGGTCCTGCTAAAAAGTCTATTCCCTTATTTCTCATAAACCTATTAAAGAACTTAAAGGCTGCTATAAGGTCTCCCTGGAGCCTTCTCTTCTCCAAGCTGAACAGCACCAACTCTCTCAGCCTGTCACCATAGGAGAGGTGTTCCAGCCCTCTGATTTTGTGATCCCCTGGACCTGCTCCAAATGGGTCCATGTCTTTCCTCTGCTGAAGGCTCCAGAGCTAGACAATACAATTAAAGGGTTTGGCCCTGGCTGGTGCAAGGCAGGATTTGACAGCCTCCCTGGGCTGCCTCCCCAAATTTCTAAGCTTCTCTTTTCGGGCTTTGCAGGAGCCCTATGTGCTGCTCAGACATTAACTCCTAAACCAGGCTCAAAATCATGCTTCCCTGTACAGAAAGGCTAGGGGTAGCTGGGACGATAACTCTCCCTTTGTCCTGACCTTGCAGGGTTCTATGGCTGGTGTGGAGCTGCGACAGACCAACACTATGCTCAGGGTGGGGACTGAAAAACTGAAAACCAGAAAAAAGGAAGGAGAGAATGAGTCCAACTCAGCAGCAAAGTTAAGAGTTGACTCTACTCTTCCCTGGTGCTCCAACACTCTCTAAACTTAGGAATTCATCTCACAAAGGTCTTTCGCCTTACTGCTGCCGTTTTGGAGGCATTAAACACCCGGCACCTGAGCAAAGGTCGAAGTATCTGCATTGTGCCTGAGAGTATCCAGTGTACCAGGTGTCTGGCATACAGTGCCCAAACCCTTTCCCACTCACCCCTGACCTCCCCGCTAACAGCCCAGCCACCGCTCTGTCACAGTGGACAGGAAAGAAGACACAAAATGACAGAAAAAAAAGCGCAGGCTCTGAGTGAGTCACAGATGTGGGACGGGAAAAGAAAATCCCCTCTCCCCAAAGAGGTTGTGTGTGATTCTGCGGGACAGGGGAAACCTGAGCCGAGTGTGGAGAGATTAGATGGCTGGAGATGCACTCCTGTGACGAATCCGGCCATTGGAGCTCTATGATTAAAGAAGATCAGAAAACTCTTGGTGCACTTGTGGGTGAAAGGTGCTGGGATTGACTCATCTCTCCTTTCCTCTAAGTATTCAGTGGGTTTCAATTAGATGCAATACAGTGGATTATTTTTAATATTTAAAGGGATCAGATTCCAGGGGTTTAATAAACTTAGCCAGGCATCTTGTCCAAGCCTGACAATAGGTACATGCCTTACCAAATCCTTCTCAGTGCGTAACTTTAGTATGTCCTAAAAATAAGCAAGCCCCTCAAAACTGCAGGTTCGCTGCTGTGCAAATGCATCTTTGTAGTTTATTTCTATTTAAGCAACTAAAATCTCCTCTGACATCAAGCTCAAGCACTCTGTTTGCCAGGTTCTCAGCAATATTGCCCAGAGGGTGATGGGTGATAAGAGATCTAAAGCAGTCAGGGAGGGGAGATGGAGGATGGATGCTTCGCACCCGGGGCCAGGAGCTGTGCTGGGGTACCCACCACCCACAGGGCCCTGCTCCGGCCCAGAGCTGGCAGGAGGGATCCTCCCTGGGTATGTGAAGATCTTTGGGAATGAAAAGCATGTGTAAACATTAAATAGTTCTTCTAGCTCTCCTGCCCTCTGCTACTTTTATATTAAGACATCTTATGCTACACTTAGAGAGATGTCTTCATCTTCACAGAGAGGTTAAGGTGCTTTGGCTCCGTCCCTCTTTAAAGTTACTTTTAATGAGCTGATGTGTTTAAAGATACATTCAAGAGATTTTTTTCTTTTAAGTAGGGTATCAAGCTATTTTACCTAAGAAGTAACTTTAGAGTTCAAAATATTTTTCATGTTAACCACCTAAGGCATTGAAGAGATAAGTATCTGAGGAACAGTAGATATTTTTGTTAATTGCAAAGTAAAATTATCAGTGCAGCAATAAAAAATAAATAGAGTCCTCAATATGAAAGCCAGACCACATTATGTTCTCCTCCTCCAGTTACTTTGACTTGTGGCTCAAGAAACAAGTTCTGGATTAGTTGCATTAAAGCCAAAATTTCCCTTGACTAACACATTTCATTTGTTTGCTGTCTCTTCTGTTTATCGAACACTTGGGATTGATAATCTTCCACTAATTTAACGAGTGGAAGCATGTTGTGTATAAACGTTACTACATTCCACTTTGTAGATTAATAGGCAGCCATGTGTCAGTCCAGCAGTTTAC
Source organism: Jacana jacana (assembly GCA_013400555.1). Lineage (NCBI taxonomy): Eukaryota > Metazoa > Chordata > Aves > Charadriiformes > Jacanidae > Jacana > Jacana jacana. The sequence continues at coordinate 118,898 of VZTM01016017.1, read as the reverse complement.
ACTTGTCCAGATAAAAGGGATTGTCTGCTTATCCATGGCAGAGGAACACTCAGGCAGCACACAAGCACCAACCCCCAGCCCAGCACCAGGGAGTGGGATTTGCACCGGGGCCATTATTTCTTTGCATTAGCCAGATGAAAAGGTTTAATTGACCTGCGCTGCAGAATTGTTTTGAATAGTAATTAGTACTTGTAGTAGTTGTCGTACTCCTGTCAAAATATTATTTTCCTCCTCACAAGTACAGTGCAGGAGTAATTGGATGCACAGCCAGTTCTCTATCTGCAGCATGTGATGTGCTTGGACTATCATTTATGGATGCAGAGGTGGGAACAAAACACAGGACAGATGTATGGCTATTCTGGAATTCAAAAATCCTGAAACATTGATTCAGAAAATCAGTATAAGTTTTAAGATGTTTTAAAATAACTTTCCTCAAGTTCTACACCATTGCTCAAATGGGAAAACAATATATTGATTTCTCTGTCCCAAGAAGCCATCCTGTGCAAGGATGGGGAGGCTCGGAAGGGGTGGTGGTAGGGCAGGAGCATCTGCCAGCGGGGACACAGACACCACCACTAAACCCATGCGACCAGAACCGCAAGCAGGAGGAAAGCAATTGTGAACATAGGATTGGTGTTCCCAGAGTGCAGCAGCCCACTCCCATCATCGAACATCTCCCAAATGGGCTGACCTGTGGAGCCTTAGTTGGCTCCTCTCCTGTCTTTTCCTTCTATTTGATGTGCCCTAAGATCCTCTATTTTTAGAGCTGGATGTGACTCAAAGACTACTCAAGTAAAATCCACCCCAGCTTTGGTGAGACATCTAGTGGGGCCTCCTCTTGGTGGTTCAGGACTTGTGCCATTGGAGTATAAATTAATATACAACATTATCTACATTTATTTCCTGGACACTGTTTATTTTTCATGTGGTTTATACAGCTGAAATGTATACCAGGGAGTGGTGGATTTAAACACCTCTTTGTGTTTCAGTAGTTATCCTATTTAATCCACTATAATTTATTGCAACCCACAGTGGTAGCATACAGTCTTATAGTGCCTTTACTTATATGAATATAAACACCACTGAAGACAAGAGGAATGCAAAGTATTTAAATCAGATGAGAGCCAAGTGCTGGGTTTTAAGCAAGGACTCTGCAGCAAGGCATTTAAACCATTATTTTAGACTTCCGTTAAGTTCCTGTTTGATGCGTTACCTTGATATGTGCTCTGGGCAGAATCCCTTTCCCTTCCAGGCACATGTAGCTTCTTCTCCTTTGGTTTCTTAAGTTGAGTTAGATCTCCTAATATGAAAAAAATACTCTGATATTGCACCTAGAGCACATTGATGAGGCCTAAAGAGCTCTCCAGTGATGGGAATTAAGATCAAAAAGGATATGGAATTTAAATATTCAACATTTCTTCTCGGATATGAAACAGAAAAATTGTTTTGATGCAGAAGTCATTGCGACAGAATATGTTACTTAGACTGTGGGACTGTATTAGGGTAAAATGGCTTTTTAGATAGGAATTGCACTGAGAGAAACTCCTTCATATGGAAATTATGACATTTTGTCTATTGCCTCTTACCAGAAATGTTTAAAAGATCTGTTAAAAATATTCTTTACAGAAATCGTATCAAGATAAAAGAAAGTAAATAAGAACAAGTATAATTTAGAGGATTATTTCTGATTAGTTTCTTAATTTAGACCCCGTTAACTGCCAGAACATCGCACCAGTTACCAGAGTTAGGGAAGCGTAACTGATAGTATAGTTAATTTTGCACTTTGGGTATTGCTGTGCTTTTGTCAGGACCTTATCCCCGCAGTGAATTGACGTTGTGTTAATTCCATGTACTGATGGGCTTAGAGAAACTCGTGAAAGAAGGCTGAGCCCAAGTACTAACACAAATGAAAGACAAGTGTAGGAAAAACACATTCTTGCTGTCTGACAAAACATCTTACCATTTGACAAACTGGCTCTAGACCTCCATCTGAATTTACCTCCATCTGATTGATTTTTAGCTAACCATTTATCTTTACTAACATCCCACAAAATGCACAGACTTAGAAAAAGGTGGACAGCTTTCATCATCAAGGTTCCTGAAACAGACAGGAGGACACACTCACAGATGGCCGAGGGATTCCTAAACAGGCTTGCTGGGAGCTTTCATCCTGTGTTCCCCAATACTGGGCAAGATGCACCACTATTTCTTTTCCACCCAAGCACTGCTCCTCCAGTGTTGCCCAGCCTGGGTCCACTTGAGGTTCCAGCATTCTCCATCATTTCTGCTTGCCCATCAACTAACGGTGCTCCAACACCTTCTCACTGGCAGGGGAACCATGGTAGTCCCATGGACAACCCTTTTGTACAAGCTTTAACAGTGCAACCCTATAATTTTCCTTCCCTATGGCTTGCCTATCCATGTTACCGTATCTCCACATAGCTTCTGCCTTGTCAAGCAGGGACAGTGCCCATGAGAATGCACGAAGGAAAATTAACTAAGTCACAGCCCAGGTACCTCCTCTCCAAGGGTACAACCAGGGTGTCACTGTGGGAGCAGTGCTTGGGGGTGTGGGGAGGGCTTATGGCCACAGCTCCATCCAACCACAGCAGCAGGACTGTGTCCTGATCCAAAGTCTCTGAGTGCCTGTGTCTTAGCGACTACATTGCTATTTTCTAGGAGGACTCAAAAGTGAAGTTGGACAAGGCTTGAGAAGAGGTTGAAACAACTCATAGCAATGCTGAACATTCAGACTGAGCAACCAGAGCATGCCAGGCACCTGCCCAATTTCTTCCCCGCAGAGACCTCTCCAAGGGGCTCCTTCCCTCATGCCACACAACCCACATCCTCTTCCAGGAGCTCTCCATGTCTTCCCCACCCTTTCCTCATGGTTGCTTGGATCAGGGATTCTGTGCCCTCTGAACCACCTCCTTGCACAATCCCTCATCCCTCTTATCTCCAGTTCTCTGGCTATGGGAACAGTGCATGGTGCATTACCACTTACAGGTCTCCAATGAGGGCAAGTGGGATGTTACTGCTGTGCAGGGAGGTATTCACGCTCACCTGCAATTAGCTCTGTGAACTGAAGAAAATTCTCAGCTTTGTAGGGACAGTCTCAGGGGTTACCCCAGCCTGTAAGTCACATTGGAAGCCCAGACTGAGAGAGATAAAAAGACAAAGTGATCCAAACGAGACTCAGCACCATGGCTGCATCATCCCCAGTATGTCCTAGGGGACCATGTGCTGAAGTCTGCTCGACTCTGTTTCTGAGAGGGAACTGGCATGATGCACATTATCACTGTTTGAAGCCCTGGCAGAAGCAAGACAAGAGGTTCTGCTGCTAATCAGATCCCCAGGCAGTAGTCACATACAAGCGGCAGCTGGTGAAATGGCCTCCAGTAGTCAAGACAGCAAGTCAGTACATTGCCTTGGTCTTGCCCGATTGCCCTTGGACAGACTGACTTGCCAATGGATGGTATGGAACCAAAAGAAAACAATTTTGAAAAGTCTTTGGGTTTCCTCCTGCCCTGAAGCATATGCCTCACATTACTCTGAATTTCCTCCCCGCTATGTCTGGAAAATCTCCGTGGGTGAATGAAAATGAAATTCTGGCCTGCTCAAATTAACTTTCTAGCTTTGCCTTAGAAAGGTCTTAGCCTTCTTGTCAAATACTTTGGTTTCCTTAAAATTTGGGAAATGCTGCAAGAAATCTTTGATGGGAAAGCAGACAAATAAAAATAACTATTTGGTGCCAAAGGTGATAGACTGGGGATTGAAAGCCCCTCTGTAGTCAGACATGTTTGAGTCTTTAAAAGAGCTCAAAAAAAAAAGACAAAAAAAAGCAGTGGGTATCCTGGGCTACGACCATGGTTGGGCAGCTGATGACTGAGTCTAGGTGAAGGATTTGGGAAGAGGAAAACAACAGGTGGTGGGCAGAAAAAAACACGAGAACCAGATCTGCCTAGGGAATAGGTAGTGGATAGAGTGACGGACTGCTGATGTAGGAGCAAATACCACAGAGAAAGAGAAGAATCAGGTGAATCTATGATTAGACTCTTACCTCTTGTGCCACCAAGGCCTTTGAGAAATACATATTTACAATAAAAAACCAAACCAAAACAAAAACCTAAGGAAAACCCCTTGACTCAAGTGATTCTTCCCTCGGAAGTGAAAGAGAGAAAAACATGAGAGATATTAGTCATGTCACTTAGAAAGGTGTTCAAATAACAGGATGAATGATGAGTGTGGAATAAGAACTTAGAATAACTTAACCAATAAACCAAATCTGGGAGATAAAAAGAGATTCATATGGGAAATACTGTGAGATTCACTTCTTATGTGGATGACTATAACCAATAGACACATTATTCTTTTTTTTTTATTATTTCTCTGCTGCAGTGAATTCTCAGCAATAGAATAAGGGGTGCCCCATGTCAGGCTACAGCAACTGACATGTACAGAAGCAAAAGACATTAGACATGTATCATCATCCACTGGAAAATTCCAAACCCAGAGTATAGACTCGCTTAAAAACTGCTGTGGCACTTTGTTTTCCTGGTCAATACTATTTTATCCGGTATCTGTTTAGAAAACTCACCCAAATACCCTCTCAGATGGTTTTATAAGATTTCAGCAGTTCTGAATGAACATGTATTTGACAGACCCAATTAAGAGCCTAAGCAGCTCCGGTCTCTTGGCCCCTGCTCATAACTCTCATGACATCTCATTCTCAGTAGGGTTGGTCAGGTTTCAAAAGGTACTGACTATCAGAAATCAGCTGATGGATTTTTTTTCCTTTTTCTTCTGATAACCACCTGTTTCCCTGAAATCCAACAACATAATAATATTTTGTGGTGAATCTGGATAACTTATCAAGTGTCATTGTCAGTGTTTTGATGATAGCTTTAGAGGGAAATACTGAAAGTCCCTTTAACACTCTGTAAAACAATATAGAACTGACTTTGTGTTGAAAATACTGAGAAACAGGTAACTTTGAAATGCCAAATAGTTTTGCAAGTCTGTCTGCATTGTCAATATATGTCCTTTTCTGGTTCCTAAGGGAAAATCTGAATGGGAGCTGTGATAAATATAGAATGACCACTGGGCCACCATACAACCTTCTTCCATTGATGTTGTTTTAAGGATTGAAACATGTAAAAGAATAAAATAAGCCTGACTGCAGGATCAGGCCTGAAGTTGATACTTTGACATTTCCATAGCTGTAGTACCTCTAATATTAGAATAATGCACTGCAAGAATGAATACAGTAAACTCTATTGTTATGTCTTATCTTAGGCATGAGCAGTCCTCATCTAGATAGCTTCCATTATTGTCTTTGCCATTCACAAGCACTTCTTAAAACTAAATCTACTTATAAAGCAGCTTGAACATTGGTTTTTATATATTTATAGTATTGTTCACCTTCTTCAGTGCTTGGTGAGGGAGGAGTCTGGTAACACCTCTGTGTTGTTGCTGAACAAATAGAGGCAAAAAGATCTGTCATACAACACACAAACCGTATCAGAACTAGACTTTACACTCTGTGGATTAATAATGGAAGCGGCCTTGCTGGTCTTCCCTCTGCTCTGTATGTATGACCAAGTGTACAAAGCAAATGCCTTAGACACTGCCCATGTTCTTTTGCTCTTGCTAAAGGAATGAGGGAAGGGTTAATCCTGAAGTATTCCCACTGCTAGGGTCTCTTCCTCCTCAACATGCTTCAACTTTTTTGTTTTTAAACTGCTTCAGCTTGTATTGTGCCATTTGTTATAATAATGGTGTCTAGTCAGAAGCTTGTGGCCCCATAAACTTTAGACATAATTTTAACTATGTCAGCTTTAAAAAGTCAGTATCTGCCTCATCAAAGGGCAATCATGTCCAATGTGGGTGTCTGTGCCAATTGTGTTTTGAACTGCAGCAATAATCCAACCAAGCCATGTGAAGAGCTTTTCTACACCCACATTTCTTAATTATCATCATGAGACTGAGGTAGCTGAGACCAGATCTATAATGTTTTCTGGATGTCAAAATGCCCACACACCTTCTGTAATCCTTGTGCTACCAGCCCCCTTTCATATTGCTTTTAGCTGGTCCGTCTAATTATCTATTATCATGACTGTTTACTGCATTATTCCCAAGTCCCACAGAGACTTGTCAGGAGGAAGGGGTTCTGTTTAAGAAAAAGGAAACAACTTGTCAGATGGGACCTCCTTAGCTGCACAACCCTATAAATATTTTAGTGGATGATAAACCCCTCCTCACCCCTTTCAGAAATGAACCATTACCTTTTTTACAGCCAGGTGAGACCTAGGGCTTTAAAAGCCTCTGCATACATTGCATCTGTAAACAATGTGTTTTCTTGGGAGGTTTGGGGTCTATGGCCCATTTGGTGAATAAATAAGTTCATTATTTTTGCATGTGCTATAGTCAATAAGGATTGGAAATGGGAAAGTAGTGAAAATGTTATGACTTAATGAACATGTTGCGTAATCATTCTTGCCAAATGTCAAAATAAATTGGAGGCCAGGGTGTATGGTTTACGCTTGTTAAATTGGGGTTTTGTGTGCTATTTTTGGGAAGGTTAAAAAAAAAAAAAAAAAAAGACAAAAAAAAGACCGACAGACCAGACCACACAAAGGTAGGGGGAAGAGAAAGTATGCACTTGGCTGTTACTGCAAGACCTTGGTCCATTACAGTCCCACTGCTAATATTCCCCACGGGAGACTGTACAGCGTCCTGGGACTGTGGAGAAACCACTTACTGATAGCAGAGTTGGCTCTATGGTAAATGCCCCAGCCCCAAGGCTCTCCACTAGCCAAGGAGGAGCAGGGGCCAACCTCCCGCAGCCCATCTTACACCAGCCACTGGACATAGCTAATCTTGGCCTCCCTGGGAAGTGTGGTTCTACACCAGGCGTGAGAATCAGTCCCAGCCACTAATGACTTCAAAAGACGTTTTTCTTCAGGAGGCTATGAGAGTTTGCGCTCTGCCATTTAGTTCAAATGACAATGGGAATAGACTGGAGCCAGATTCCACTTTTGCTAGAAGCTGTTGTGAGATGTCTGTTCTCATCATATCCTGTTTTGGCCTACACGTGCTGAGAAAGGCAGGTTTTGCCTATGTTATGCAAGGAGTTTTTTCTATTTGTCCAAGGAACGAGTACCTTGAAAACTCCGGGAATATCTTCACAGCTGAGGACCCGATCCTTTGAACACTGAAGAGTGTCACGACTATTTTCCCTTTGAGATTGCCTCAGGAAAAGACCAATTAGGATTACGCGAGAAGTAAAGCTACTCCCATACTTATGCGATTAAGAAAATAGGTCTCTCAAACTGCATGTTCAAAAAGGAGATCAAAGCAATGTTGTTCTTTTGCGGTTAGATTTTGACTTATTTATGTTTTGCCCCATTGAGTACGTGTTCTAGCAGCACCAGGAGGCCACAGGCACGTGCTTCTTACTCCACTTCTACTTCTAGTAATGGAAGTGCAGCAAAGGTGCCTGTATTTCTTGCTGCCCGCATGAAACGCATGGATACATATCTGTGGCTTTCGTTTATTTTGTTTCATGACACAGGGAGGGGGGAAAAATCCTTTTCATACACCTACATCTATCACATAGCAACTAAGAATAGAAGCAATATTGAGACAGATGGAAATGTTAACGGTGACAGCTCACAAGCACGAATCACACATTTGTGAAATAATGAAATGGGTGGGCAGTTGTTATATGAACTCCATGTCAGTTGGTATGTTTTCCTGATTATAATTTTGCAAGAGTACGTCTCAGAGATATTTTCAGTTAATGGGAGAAGTCGGTGCCCTGCCCTGCCCTGCACCTTGCTGGTGTGTGGGTGTAGGGATTCACTGAAGTTGGCAAGCAGTTCGCACGCGAAACTGCTCATCACGCGCCCCAGGCGCTGTGGGATGTCCCCTGACATTTCCCTGCCAGGGCATTTTAGTATTCCTAACTAACGATGTGGTGGGAGAGACACAAAAAGGAGGTGTAAAAATGTTTGGAAACCCAAACATAAAGGAAACATGGGATACTCATACTTGTTTCAAGCTCCTACTTCCAGGCGTACAAGTATTACCTTTTTTTTTTTACGTATCATCTACCTATAATCTGTGGTCCCTATTACTGCCTGGACCCACCAACCATGAACGAAAATGAGGATTACAAAACGAGTTCTGTGTTTCTCAAATCTTTCTTTCTGGTTCTTTGTGCCCCAAAAGCCATCGTCTCCATTTTAAGGACCACTTTGACAAGCTTGTTTTTGCTAGCCCCAGTTTCTTAGCCCCAAGCTAATGTTAGCTCAAAGGGGAGGGAGCTGTGAAAGTGTCTATCCATATGTATTTTACCTTGTGCTACCTGTTTCTTTCCCAGGTCTGAGGAACCTACTGACTTTCAACAACTTTCAGTGGTACTGTTTCTTACAGATGCTGTTTACAGCACTTGACATGACTATTTTTTGCTAGAGGAATGAACTAGATCTCCCGAAATCTTACGGATGTGCTCTTTGTTTGCATGTCTGATTAAAAGAATTCTAGCAGCTACATCTTTTAAGTGCTCAGTGGTGATTTACGGTGATTCACGTAACACTTGCAGCTCTGAGGAAAATTTGACCCTCAGGATTTATCCACCTTTCCAGAATTTCTCATGGCAGGGCAATCATATGCCATTGTGTTTAGGAAGCATCGTATGGGTACTAAATGGGATCCGGGCTGCATTTTCTTTGTGCATTTTGGAGCTCAACAATATCTGTGTGATAAAGAAATGAAATAAAAGCCTTGCTGTACAAAGGCAAATGTGTGCATCCAGCCACCTCAGAGTAATGAAATGCTAGACATAATCCTCCAATATACATGCCTGTGAATGGTGGCCACTAAAAATAAATAGTGAGAACTATCAGACCATTTGAAACAGGAAATTATGGAACAATGCTGAAAATCAAGCAGTGGTCCAAATGGAGAGGTGCTGAGAATGACAAACTTGGAGAGAGACCACGCCTACGTCAAATACCACATTAAAAAAACGTCTCAAGCTGGACACAGACACCTGATGGCCACCAAACCACTGAAGACAACACTTGTGGTATCTGGTAAAACAAAAGGAAAACTATAAAAAGGGAGCAAGAAAGACTGCCACATCAAAATTTTGCAGGATGAAGGGATAGACGAAGATCAGACAGTTTACAGTTTCATAACCATAAGAGATGAAAGGTGGTGACGAACTACCACCAAAGCCGTGACAGCTCTTGGAGAAATAGTAGGTACTAAAATCAATAAAGCTACTTGCAGATTAAGGTATGAGTCACCGTGAGCAAATGTGACCAAATAAGGCCCAGTGTCATTTGTTAGCAGCCGTCCATCCCATGCGTCTCTGCAGAGAACGATTAGAATTCAATACAAACACAGCAACAGAGGCAAAATGAGAAATAACAAAACCAGGAGGTTTTTAAGAGCCAGTAAGAAAGTAATGGGTGTAAAATTAAAATATATGGAGATATACAACATTATCCACGGAGTGGAAAATTCAGGTAAACAGAAGCTCCTTAGCAACCTCATATACCAGAACCATTTACTTGGGGAAGTGGATGGGTTTTAGTAGGGCTCATCACAACTAGATCACAATAGATGTATTCAAATATTAGCTCTACCACCTGACCTTTCCCTAAGTGAAGAAAGGTCAGAGGATGTTTCATGATGAATTTAATGAAATCCATACTGCAAACTAGGCGCGTTTGAGTTTTATCCAGCCTGCCCATGATGGATGCTTCCGAGACTCATCTCTTCTCGGGCCAGTTACTCCTTGCCTTAGAGCTCCCCAGAAATGCTTCTCATCGTACCCAGACAGGTATCCCCAGCAAATGCAAGTTCTCCAAGCAGAAATGGAAAAATACACGAGGGGATCCTGCTCAGCCCCTTCCCCGGGCTCCCGCTCCGCGGCGCAGACGGGTCGTGGGGCGGGAGGGTCCCGGCTCAGAGCCCAGGCCGCAGCATCTCCAGGAGAGGAGCACGGTTGTTTTTCTTTCATGATGAAAAAACCCCAAACCCAGTTACCCCCCCATAAATAGATACTAACGCAGAAGGGACGCCAGGTGACCGACTTTCGTGGGAGCTCCGCGCCGGCGCCCCCCCCGGTGCCGTCCTGCAGCACCTCCATTTTGGCTGTGCGCGCAGGTGCCCGGCCCGTCTCCGGTGCTGCGAGCGGCACCGTCCGGGGGCTGCTGACGACGTGACTCTCCCGGGGGAAGGATGTTACAGAGGGGGTAGAAGAGGGGCGACATCCCCGGCACCCCATCTCCGCAGGACGGTGCTCCCCGGGGAAAAGGCGGTCGCCGTAGCAACCGCGGCGGGGGTGACACCGGCAGGGTCCGGTCCGGGGTGCGCAGTGCCCTGCGGGGCGGCTCCGCGCTGGGGATGCCGCCGCCGCCCCCC
>VZTM01016017.1:48782-106282 GCA_013400555.1 Jacana jacana | reverse complement strand
CCACTTTAACTCCCTCTCCCCTCTCTGCCCTCTCCGGGAGGCGCAGCCCCGAGGGCGGGCTGCCCTGCACCAAGCCCCCGCCGACAGAGAGGTGGAGGACGAGGAGAAGGAGGGAATGTGGGCTCATCTCGTGGACCTGCCGTCCCCTTCTCCCAGCTCCACCACCTACCCCGGGGACCCGCTCAGCGCCCGCGACACCGGCAGCCTCTGTCCCTCACAGGCATTATTTTTATCGCTTGGACCGTTTCGCCACGCTTACGGTGTAAAAACACCCGCCTGGGCGCAACTACAGTCTCTTTCCCCAAGAGAGGTGGTCGAGCCCCGGTATTATTCCTGCCAAGTCTCACAAAGTCCTGGTCTCCCATTTTGCCTCCGTATCTCGAACGTGTTTATCAGTAGCCGCTTGCCGGCTCTGACACTGCCAGTGAGAAGAGTGTGTGTGGGGAGGGGAGGGCGTGACGATGGGGCAAGTTTCTTCGCCTTTGGAGGCGAACTGCAGCCAAGTGAACCCGGACTATCTAAAGTTTATGGTTGCTGCTTCTGACAACAGGAAAAAGCAAGACCAAGACCCAGAAGCTCCTTGCCCGCTCCCCTACTCTCCTTATCGACTGCTACAATTGCGTTTACGGGTCGTGGCTCTCCAGAGCGCCTCCGTTTCCCCCGCCCTCCCGAGTCCCAGGAACCCCTGCCTGGGAGCCAAAGCAAGCAGCCTCTTCCATGACAACCATTTATGTTGATCCATGCAATAACCAGCAGATGCTGCCCTAAGACTGGTACAGCTGGTACTTTCCTGCCTCGGCTGTCCTGGGGGCAAGGTGTTAGAAAAAAGTCAAGTGGTCTCCAGCAAAGCTGCCCTGAAGAGAACTGCTCAATCCCTTACTGCATTACATACTGGCTGTATGGCATGCAACAGGCAGAGCCACTCAGAAAAGCTGTAGTTGATGTAAGGCTGCACCCAACAGTTCACCCTATCAGTTGTCACCTGAGCTCTATCCTTAAGTATTGATCTTCAGTCAAGGAAGCTGAAGTTTTCTTCCAGCAGTTGGAAGTACTCAGTGTTAATACTAGTCAGGAATATAACTTTAAAAAATCACATTAAAGAAAAAAAAAAAATCACAAACGTTTCAACAAGTGAGCTTACAGTAAGTTCTGCTTTCTCCCAGCCCTCTACACAAATAGCTCCTACCTCCTCCTCATGGGAGTAAAATAATGATGGTAATATCTACTTTGGGTAGTAAATCACACAACTCATTTTTTGACCACACGAATTCGTATCCAAGTTTAAAAGTTTCTGACCTCACAAAGTCCTTGGTGGTTCTGGACAGAGAGAACTTTATAAAGATGCATTATCAGTTTAAAAAACTATATATACATATTTATTTCATAGCTTAACAAACACAGTCTTCCATTGGAAAAGTAATACCAGCTAAATCACTTGTAAGAAAGTATCTATGGCACTGTTCCTCCCCTACTTCTCATCTTGTTAACTTAAAGATATTTTAATTTTCTGATGAGAGTCTCAGTCATTTCAGATGTCCAGAAGAAACCTTTGCCAGGCCACAGTACTATAAAGATGTAGTAATGTTAAACTTGCAAAAACTACATCCACAGAAGCTTCCCAGGAAACTCACAGCAGGGACTGGACATGCTGTCACTTCAGTCCTGTTCAGCTGCATTTTCCAGAGCAAATCAATGGGTTTTGACAGTAATACTAAGGCAGGGTCATTGCTGACAAGAACCCCAAGCAAAGATACTCTTCCAGAGAGCTAACCAGAAGTGCGCCTAGTGAAGTCTTCTGCTTAAGATACACAGCACAACTCCACCCACTTCACAGGGGATAGACAACAGCTGTTAACCTATTTTCTCGTTAGACCAAATTAAGCACATATTTGCTTTACATTGCTCCAATCTCATCAATCTGAAGTAATTAATGAAAAAAAACAGGCACAGTAATCAAGAGAATGGCACCAAAATGTATGGAAGAACAAAAGATCATTGGTAGGATAATACAGGATGCTGTAGAGAATGGGAATTAGCTGGCAGAAGAGAAGGAGGTAGCATAAAACAATTACAATCCTTCCCTTGTTCTGCCATTCACTGGTGAGAGAACAGCCCAAGTCATTCTGATGGACCCCAGCTGAAGATGAGGCATCAGTCAATACACAAAAATGATGGCAGAAAGTCACTGACAGGCAGTTGAGAGGAATTCCTACAAGAAAGGCATTAGAAAGGGGACTGAGTAGAATTAAACCCAAATGTCTATTGAGTTTCCAGTCATTTCCTTTCTCTACATCTTGTTTCCAGCTATGGTTGTTATCTCTAGAGGGGCTGATCCCTGGGCCATGGGAGACTCAGTCATGAAAAATCTCTTGATGTGAGTGGGTGCGGAAGATTAGTTTCCTTTATTACCATAGTGGGGTACAACTGATTCAAAGTTGCTCAAGTGACAAGTTACACACTTCAGTAAAAGTCAGGACTAAGGAGTCCAGTTTGGTCCATCATTTAAAACTAATAATCAGGTGATCCGTTTACAGAGTGTTGAAACAGGAGATCTGTTAGCTTTTGCCAGAACAACGCAGCGCAGCATTTGCTACATTCAGGTAGTTCATACATATAAGGCAATGTACATCTCTTGTTCCAAGTCTGTTTATCTTGGATTTACATTGTTACCAGATGAAGTATACAGCTGTAGGATTTGACTTCAGTGAGACTACTCATATGTAAATAGTGACATAACTGTTTAGCAGATGAGGCCTAATTAAGCAGGAATCAGTCATACATTTTCCCCCCTCTTCAACAAAAGAATGCAAAGAACACTGCTGGAGCATTGCTAGAAAGTCCCATTGCCTTGAACCAGCCTGTGAAACACCCCAAAATCCTAAGTAAGCTGCAAACATTCATTTCCTCCTTAAAACATCATTGAAAACAATAAGCTATTACTGGCTGGCCTTTTCAAATACTTGAAAGGCTACCAAAATGTGCAGATGACTGCTAAGCACGCACTAAAAGACACCTTACATCCATTATGCACGGGCTCCTCCTTCAGAGATCACTGAAAACCCACCCCAAACACCAGTGTTAGCAATCTGAGCAGAATCAGATGATAACAGTAGCTGTCAACTTTATGGAGATGCTTCTGAAATAAGAGCTCTATTGCATCATTGCTGGTGTGAAACTGGGTTGCCAGCTTCTCTCCATGCCAGCAATCTAATGGTATGTTTGAAAGAAAGGTCCCCTGGGGTCATTGTGTGCTAGTTTGGCTGGTAACCTCCTGCTTCTTCAACAGATGGATTTGGCACCTGCTTGCTACTGCCCAGAGGGTAAATACCATCCTTCCAATACATATTTAGGGTAGCCTCCCATCAAGTGTTGATTTTCTGTGCCTCTCTCTNCCCCAATCTTCATGCTGCAAGCATTAGCAGTCTTTCACTTTGCCTCCTCCCCCCCTGGAAGAGGTTTCCTTTCTTTCTGAGCCTACTCATCTTCAAACTGCTCCCAACTGCGTATATTCCATGCTGGTAACATGCAGATGAACATCGTAGTCATGATCCCACTCAGATACTAAACAAGCCTCCCACCAATGCCTAGTCCTCCTTTAAAGTGCTAGAACATTTCAGCTTGCTTTCCGTCTCCTCAAAGCACCAGGAAATCCTCTGGAGTAGGCAGGCAGCAGAAAACGTGCTTGCTGTGTTTGTACCTCAGAGAACAGCTTGGCACAGACTTGCCTCCAAGCGCATGTTTTGATGGAAGAGAGGGTGAGACCCCCCCAGCGTGGGGTGGTGGGTCCATAACCAGTACAGAGCCTTGGCTCCTGCCTACCCCCTCTCAGCATCCCAGGTGAAGCGCTTTAGCATCAGCATCAACAGGAGGCATTTTGCATGTTGACTTCACTTACAATCACAAATTGTGCTAAGTTCATGTTTGGTAAAAATAGGAGACCAAAGGGTACCCTCAAGGAAACCCACACCTGATATAAGGCAGGATAAAATTGTGGTTTCCATCATCCAAGGTGTTTGGAGCAAACGCCCTGAGATAGGTGCCTTGGCCAGTGTTCCTCACTGTAGAAGCAACAGTGCAGGCTAATGAGGGAGGAAAAGTGGCAGAGGTAAGAGCAGGTCTGCCAGCTTTGTGTCCGCCACCAATTTGCTCATACTGGGGAAAACTTTGCTCAGTGCTTTTGGCTAGCTCTAGGTACCCCTACGTCGCTCTTGCAGCACAGCACGGCTGTAGTGAAGATCTAAGAACAGGTCCAAGAATTTCGCATTAAGCAGCTATTTGCCATCAACTGTTGTAAAAAGCATTGCTTCAATTACTTTTGGTATTTATGGAAAAGGTGTGTTTCAGGAAAACTTCTAGAATTCAGGTTTTGGTTTTCTCCAACCACCACTGATGCAAATGTAGTTCAGGCTACATCTTATCTGCTTGGGTGGCAATCATTTAGATTAGCTGAAAACGACAGGAGATGAGATAAATGTAACGGAAACTATTGGCCCATGTCAGTTCTCCTGGATGACCTGAGCAAAATGAGCCACCAGGTATCTCTTACTAGAAGAAAACCAGAGATAGGGAGAGAAATCAGAACCTGGAGAAAAAAAGAAACATGACAGCTGTAATCTGTTACTGTTGCAACCTGATTACAGGATTCGTTGACATGGCTGGGGACCCTTTTTTGGCAATACAGACTATGTTTTGCTTCATGTAACTGCAGGGAAAGTATTTCCAGACACATCAACCTTTAAAACCATTTATTTCTTCAATTTTCTTTAAAAAGATCAAACATACAACATGACTGTGAACAAAGTAAGCTACAACACTACCTCATCACGTTTTTAAACGCTGTCCTGCACAGTCCTGAGTTAGGAAAGAACTCCAGCACTTTCAGTACAGAAATACCCTTATACAACTAAAGGGGATTAGCCTTAATTGTACTTATGAGTGAAAAGTAAACACATACTTTAGTTCCTTTCTAAGTTAATGTTTAAAAGGAAACTATCTCCCAAATCATATTAATCTACTTCTCAACAGTCAAATACCCTATCAGCTTCCATGGGAGTTCTCAGTAACAGCTGTGTATTTGGACCTCATTGAGCATGATGGAAACATGTTATTGTTAAGAACAAAATATCTGTTGGAGAAATTATACACTGAGTTAGCAGAGAGCAGGAGGAACCGGGTGCATATCATGTAAGAATTATTAAGGGATGCTGGCAAGTTCTGAGTAAGAGCAACTCTTGACTTCATCTCAACATTTATATGATGAACTCTTTCAAATACATCAGTGCTCTCTTTAAGTCCCCTGTGCAAAAAAGGAAGAAGGTGAGACAACCACAGAAGAGGGAAGCAGGGCAATAGTTGGATAGGAAAAAAAGCACTAAAGGAAAGTAGAAATACAGAGGAACTCTTATGAGGCTACCACCAAACTAAGGTGGTAGTCAAACACTAACCTCCATCCAGGCTCCTGCATTGAGTTAACTGNAGGAAAAAAAAAAAAAAAAAACGCCAACAAACCCATACCAGCTATGTATGCAACTGTCCGCTGTATTTTTATCCTGTCATTTTCTGACTAAAACGATAAACAAATTCTCCCCCGAGACTGTATTCACAACAGCCAGGAAATAGTGCTAATGTTGACCTAAATAAATAAAGCTTTTCTTGTGTAAGAATTCCTGCAAGGATCCTTTAACACAAGGTACTTTAGGTACTTTGAAAACATTTACTGCAAAATGCATATGAAACCCTGAGGGACAAAAAACCTGCTAGACACAATGGTCTCACTATCCCAGTTTGGCAAGTGAGGCCGAGAGCTTTATAAATACGCTGCTGAAGAAAACAGTGATACTCAGGGCAAGACTTCTGATGCCAAACCTGAAGGTCCCGGATCCTAGTGGTAGACCTTTCAGTTAGAGCACAGATGAATTTAGATAGAAAGAAAAATATTATTTTATTGAGTTGTATACATGTGTTTGGGCTAAGCGAGGTTAACTTTACCTGCGTGGACTTACCACTATTTTCGGGATGTTTTCTGCCTCAGGTGGTGCTATTACTCCTGCTTAACTGCTTGACACGGTCATTCATTGCTGTTAATGAGAGCAGTTACACACTTAAAATAGATCTCTTCAGATGCGCTGTTTATTGAGGTGAATTAGATCTTTTGTTCTTAATCAGTCTGGGGCAGTAGAGCTGAGACCCCTTTCCAAAAACCAAGCTGTCCAAAGATACAGCAAGTCTAGAGGAAGATTTTGTGGAAGCTTACTTAGGATTTTATTGTAAACACATCAAACTCAAAGGTGGTGCTAAAGGTTGTTAGTAAAAATATTATTGCTGCTCCTACTTTCTATTTGCATCATAGCTATGAAGTTGGTTTTATTCCATTTGCAGCCCACATACTGCTGCAGCATCCTTCCTTTTGCTCTACCTGCTAACCCGTCAAAAAGGTGGGCTGTTAGCAAAACCTCCACTGAGCAGCAATTAACAAGTCTTCTCTTCCAGCAGAGATGACAAAACTGGCTTTTGCTTTTCCAGGACTTGGAGCTGTAATGGTGAAGAAAGGCCATTATTTTCATGTAGTGTCCCCTGTAACGCTGCCCACCTCTCTTAAAGAAGTTCTTGTGTATGGGCTCTGAGTCCGTATAGCTTCCTCACCTGCAACGTATACACGAAGCCTCTAGGTATGTAGATGTCATTGTGAATTAATTCAGTTCAGCTGCCTAAGTCCTTTCTGCCTTTCATCACTTCTACTGGAGTCGAACCAAATATAATCTACACGTTTTCCCTTCCACTTTCTTTTTTTGATGCACTCTCCTATTCTAATTGCTGCTTATAGAAGCCAAAGTAACTTTTGTTTGTGACCCAGGGAACTTTATTGAATAAGTATATCTAAAAGTGTTTCTAACACTGAACAGTGCACAAACTGCATGGTTACTTTTAGTGTCTCGTATTGAACAGAAAGTATTTTAATAACCTGAAAGATTCTCCAGTGAACAGTGCTGGATCTGCACAATTTATAATGTATTTAAATATTTTTACATTGGTACCCAAGATTGAAGTCCAACCTTTCTCTTTTGTATCTCTGAGCATTTTAATACACTTCTGGGAACACTTACCTTTTATGATGAAAACAATATTTTCTAACATAAAGTGGTGATTTCAGTTTAAGTACAACCATATGTATCTTAGGGCAAGGGTTTTTGGTTCTAAAAAACTGTTTAATGTTAAGAGTCTTTCACAATGAAAATGTCACAAACTACCATGTACCAGCTTTCTTGGAGCAACAAAGATAAAATGCAGAACATTATGGCTTCTATACTTAAGAATACATACTTTGAGGCACAACTGCAAATTGAGGGTTTTTTTCCAATTAAAATTGTAAAACTATGGAGATACGGGGAAAACTCAAAACAAATCTACTTGATTTAATGAGTCTGTCTCTCATGGTATGGGTTGGATCATGTCCCGTTCTAGTTTGCCAGTCTGATTACTGGTGGGTAATAACATTGCCAAACCTAATTCCACAAAACTGTGCAAATAACTTATCCCTGGGTCTGTACAGCATATACTCTCCACCAGTAGAAACATCACATTCAAGAGTTTTGTTTCAGGCAAAGATCTCAAATCTTTCAGAAACCTGAATTAAATTTTATGGCTTTGAGACATTTTGGTGTCCATTTTACAAAAAGAAAAACTGAGGCAGACAGCACTTAAACTACCAGTAAATGACTCTGATATTGCAGCTTGATCCCTAAGCTGTTTGCCCACAATAATAATGACGGTCAAGATTTGGCAGTCCCAACACTTTTTTCTAAGTCTATAATGACTCTTCTCCTGTGCCTGCTGAGTATATTACTTTGACACTGGGAAAAGATCCATGTAAAAATATTTGTATCATAATATCAAGGATATGCACTTATTCATATCGCCTAATGGCAAAACACCAGCAAGGAGCAATTATTAATTTGGGGGTAGAATGACTTTAGTTATTCAACTTGCACATAAATCAGAAGAAAAAGCAGAGAACTTGAGCGAACAGTGAGAACACAGCAATCAGTTTCTCCGGTTCTTAAACATTCTCAGGATCACAACATCTACTCTAAAGGTTAATATTCACCTGTGGGCCACAACATGTTTATTCTGCATTTACTCTGTGGTCTGCACCCTGGGGTAGCAAATTTGGAAGAACTGTGAAATCATAGAATTATTTAGATTGCAAAAGATTCTTAAGATCCTTGAATCCAACTGTAAACCTAATGCTACCAAGTCCATCATAAACCATGTCTCCAGGTGCCACACCTACATGGCTTTTAAATGCCTCCAGGGATGGTGAGTCAACCACACCTCGATGTCTTTCTTGTAGTGAGGGGCCCAGAACTGAACACAGTACTTTAGGTGGGGTCTCACTAGTACCGACTACAGCAGGACAACCATTTCCCTAGTCCTGTTCACCACACTGTTCCTGATAGAGGCCAAGATGCTGTTGGCCTTCTTGGACACCTGGGCACACTGATGGCTTATGTTCAGCCAACAGTTGACCAACACCCCCAGGTCCTTTTCTGCCAAGCAACTCTCCAGCCACTCTTCCCCCAGCCTGTAGTGCTGCATGGGATTGTTGTGACTCAGGTGCAGGACCTAGCACTTGGTCTTATTAAACCTCATCCCATTAGCCTTGGCCAATTGATCCAGCCTGTCCAGACCCCTCTGCAAAGCCTTTCCACCCACAAGCAGATCAACACTCACGCCCAACTTGGTGTCTGCAAACTTACTGAGGGTGCACTTGATCCCCTCGTCCAGGTCATTGACCAAAATAGAAGAAACCCTAGTGCTGAGCCCTGGGGAACACCTCTTATGACCAACCATCAACTGGATTTAACTCTATTCACCATGAGTCTTTGGGCCTGGCCCTCCAGCAATTTTTTTTACTTAGCAAAAAGTAGACACATCCAAGTCATGAGCAGTCAGTTTGTCAAGAAGAATGCTGTGGGAAACAGCGTCAAAGGCTTTACTGAAGACTAGGTAAACAACATCCACAGCCATTCTTTCATGTACTCAGTGGGCCACTTCATGGAAGGAGATCAAGTTTGTTATATGCTCTGGGAACACTTGGCCATGCAGGCAGGGGGTGTTGCTGTCTGCGAGCCTACAATAGTTGTGCTCCTCATCTGGTGCCTGCTCTCCGTTCATGTTTGTGGCCAGGTACCCTTCAGAGCCCTACCTTGCCTCAAAGCTACAGAAGCTGGGTAGCAAGATAAGTGCATGGCTCGTCCCCCTAGCCCCCATGGTGCTGGGGTGTGCCGTGCCGGAGGGGCTGGAAACATGCTTGCCTGGGCGGGCACTGGTGATGAGCCTCACCTGTGAGCCCCACGATGCCGGGGGCCCTCTGTGCTGCAGCAGCCATCCCGTGCCATGCTGTGCCGCCAGCCTTCCCTCTTTAATCAGGCTTTTAATCAATCAGCACTTGGGACAAAGCACAGGCCTGAAAAGCAAATGATGTATGCCAATATTTTCTGATCTTTTATTGGTGACTCATTTTTTGTGCTGCCTGTTTTCCATGAGGAGAAGAAGGCAACCCAGATACTACCAGGGAAAGGAGGTGTGAAGATTCAGATAAGTACAATAAAGATAATTTCAAATTATTTGTCAGGAAAACTCAAGATGACTATCATTATTAATAATTTCGTCTCTGAGGTTTGCAGTTACGTGAGACTGAAATGAAACTTGGCCTAAGGTTTCCCTGCCTTTCAGTGGGTTTGATTGTTGTCTGAAAGATGCGGTTACTGTGAAGATGCTGTCTCTCATAATCTCACATTTATCTTTTTCTCAGGTTTCTCACAAATCTTTCGACATTCCTTGTTTGGGAGTAATTGCCGCTAAAACTAAAGTATGTGGAAGTATTCTGAAGGAAAAAATCTGGGAGTAAATTCTAGAAGAAAAGCCATAGGCTGAAAAACAAATGATTAATTGCAAGTAAGTAGGTAAGAAGAAAGTCATAGAATACCAGTACTTCTCAATTATTTAAACTTAATCAGCAGCATATAAATCACTGTATCTTAACATGACACCTTCCTGTGCCACTAAGACTCTCTTGAAAATGTATTGTGGATACTGACCTAAAGAGTGTTCTCAGAGTAGAGCAACACAAGCAAAACCAATGGTAAGATGAAACAATTCAGAGAAAAGTTATATCGTTAAACAAATATAAAGCTACCTAAAAAGCTTTGAGTGCAATTTGAGATGCACAAGCTGGACTCTTAGCTGCTTGAATTTACATAGTTTCATGGCTTTGATGAGCCTTGCACTAGAGTAGGAACTGTCTTATGCATCTTGGGCCTCTTGGAGAAACAGTAAAATAAAAAACCAAACAAACCCCATGCAAATCACTCTAACAACGGCTTGTCTGTATTGATAACTAAGTTAAGCTAATTAGAAGCTTTTTTCCCCCCACCTAATTCTTTATTGTGATAAACATTTTCTGTTGTGCAAATTCATTAGTAGAGCTTACTCTGTCATTTACATTTACTAACGTAAATACCCAGAAAGTGCTGATAAATGACCCACTGGCTCTGAAATCCAGCAGCATGGAGACATCTATGCTTGTAGTCACGTGAAGTAAATAAACACAATGTGCTGTTTTCTGTGGCTAACATTCTCCATCTTTATATGCATCATTTTATACATTTGATGTCTCAAGTTATTCTTTCCATTGAACCTATGTAAACACCATCAAAAGCAAGAAGCAGCTGAGATAATTGTGCATTGATGTTAGGGTACACTCTAAACCCTGGGAGGTTGTGCTGTCTTTTACAAAGGGAGGTAGGAAAGCCCACTCTTACTGGGCCAGCCAGAGGATCTGGCAAGAGCACCCAGGCTCTCTCTAGCAGCTTTTCCAGAAGAAGCAGGGTAGGCTTGGAGCACATGGAACCTAGGAGGGTTTAGACGCAGGTGGCACTGACTCTGCAGGTTTCTGGCTGGAAAGCAGGAATTACTAATAGGTGGGGATGTGTTTTGTGGAGTACAGCAGCAGAGGGGACAGTGATGGGGCCTAGGAGAGGTGATAATGAGAAGGCTCCCATGGGAAGTGCCATATCAGTACAGTATAACAGCACCTGGGGCATGAGAGCTCAAGTATCTCAGGTGCATCTGGACTGCAGGCAAGAGGAGGCATCTCCAGGTGTTGCCTCCAGTGCAGATTGAAATTCTTAGGAAGAGATTAAAATCAGAGCCTCTCTTTTGGATCTCAGCCTTTGCATCCTGCTTCTCTTCCCTAAGTAGTCAAGGCTGGGGTTCAGACTAGCCTTTGCAAGTACGGAGACATGGCTGGTGGTCATGCCCTGGCAAGTCCTACAAATCCACTTGTGGGAGGGTGGGCAGGCAGGCAGGGCATGGCTACTGTTGACCACTGCACATCCCCATCAGTGCCAGGGATGCTGGGTAGAGGAGAGGATAGGCGATAGACTAACACCAGCAAAGATGGTAGAAAAGCTCTGACAAGCAAAAAGGCTTTTATTGATCTGAGGACTGTGGCTAGACAAAGCAGAAGTGTCATGTCTCTGAGTGAAAGGTTGGGCATCTTATTGGCCTACTGCTTCCCAACCTTTCTGTACACATACGCATATATTAGTAACACACACGTACATGAGCCTGTATGCATTTACATGCATAAAAAGACTGACTATAAACTAGAACGGAAATATGGTGATTTAGAGAATAAAAACCCTAAACATTAGAGAATGATTGAGAGCAACAGTGAAAGAAATAGTTTTCCTCAGCTCCTGATGCCCTGTGAGTTGGAATGAGCTATCTGAAGCCTTTTCCCTGGAGGTGTACTGAAGGAGGGGTGCCAGCAGGAGTACTACAGTGAGAACATGGCTGGGACGATTATTTATATGAGGTAAGGTAAAAAAAAAGTCAGGACTTCTGCCATGGTCTCCTGTTGACACAACCCTTTCATGTGCATGGCTCTTGTAATTTTACAGAAGTGAGACTGTGAGAGCAGGGTCTGAAATACGTGGGTAGTATTTTTCCTCAGTCTTATCAAAAGCAAAGCAACATCAAAATACTGAAGCTGACAAAAACAATTTTAATATGTAATCATTATTTCCCACACATCATCTATGGCTAGACTGACAAGAGCGTTCTTACTTAACCACTCTTATAGACAATACACAGTTCAATATCCAAGAACTAAGAAGTTACAATGGTTGTCCCAATAAACTTAGAGCAGTGCAGGGTGTAATAGTTGTCATAGCCATGCACAAACTTCACACTTCCTCACCTTCTCCTCCTACACATGCATAGTCTATGGAGGACACAGGTACTGGTGAGATAAGCAAGAGTATGCCACATGAGCCTGGACACCCCAGGAAAACTCTAAACTCTACCTACATGCCCTCCCAGACAAGCCACCCACCACCTGATTTTATGTCTGAGAAGTCACGAAGAACCAAATGAGCTCCTTACCTCCTGGAGATATTGGAAGGATGCAATCCTCCGTCTGCAGGGTACACAGGTCCTGCCACCGTGGGGATTCACTGGGCAGAGGCACTGAAGCAAACACTCCCGTGATCGAACAGACCAACCAATTTGTACAGATGTAAGGTAGCAGTTGTGTAACAGCCCCAGTGATTTACATTTACTATCTGCAGATAGGGATGAACCACGGGTTGCCTGCAGTGCGCTTGCACGCTTGTACACGCACACCCCGGAGGGAGAGTAAAGCAGAGCCCTTGGATCTCAGTCAAGGCAGTGATTCAGAGGCAGAGCAGCACGCGCGGGATGGGTAGCTGCTAGCCAGCTACTTGTTGGGTGGGCTTGGGCTAATTAAGCTGTCTGATCGGAGAAAGGAATCAAGTATTCAGGAGTGAGAAGAACACAAATGTGCAAGTCAAACTTGTCTGTTAGCTTGATGTGTCATTTCACAACAGTTTACTGACCTGTACAGGAGAACAAAGTGGAAAGCATCTATTTTTATGTTGGGGAAGGATGCGGAGCTGAAGACAAGACTTAATCTGTGAAAAATGGAGTTTGGTTTCTTTTTAGTCTTAAGCTACCTCCTGCTACACGCTCCTCTGTTCAAAGCAACATGCATCTTCATAGCATCACTTGCATGCAGGGTAGCCTTGTTTTGTTACAGGACCAGGTTTGAGGAGGAAATTGGTTTCTGATGCTCTGAATAGCTTTGTAAATGAATGATGAATGACGACGCAGGCAAACCGGGAGATACAGGGAAGAAATTGATAAATAGAAGAGAATGCTGTGGAAAAAAAGCAAGGGGATCTAAATTACTTACACAAAATCCAGTAGTAATTTGCATGTTTGGTATTAGGTATTAATGGCATCTGTCTCCCTGCTGCACCGAAACATGGTTTATATGCACAAATAAAGGAAACTGCCAACCATCGCAGTGTTTGTGTTAGTTTTAGAGAACCCCCACATTTAATTTCCGAGCTTAAAAGGAAATAAGAAACCTGGAGCTCTGGAGATCATTGCTGTTTCCTTCCAGAGCAATTCTGCATGTTTGACATCTTATCTATTGTTTATGTCAGGCAAACAGTGCCTGGACAACACACAGAGTGGGCTGCAGCGGTAACACGGCGAGCGAATACCTATGAGTCTAGGTGATTCATTGCTCCAAGGAGCTCTTGCTTTAATCACGGAGGACTGGCAGATGAGGAAGACCATGAGAATTTATGACTTTGGGGCAGAGTGACAGCTGTCCCAGGTATTCCAACCTAAATCTACAAATCAATGCTTTTATTAGAAGGTGACAGCACTGATGGTGAAGAGTTGAGGAACCAACTGCCCCCCAGAAGAAAACTGCCATGTGAGAGAGCAACCCTGCTTCACCCACCAAAAAATCAATCAGAAATGAAAGCTTTTCGAAGGCCAAGGGATCCATCTGTAAGCTCATCTCTAGCTAAGGTAATCTTGCCTTCCTGAGTATTGGACTGCCTGCTTTATCACAGATGTGAAGTAAGGTAGAGTTTAGTGCAGGACCCTGTAAGCAGTGAGTAGCCATGCAGCATTCTCCAGTCCCTGCCAGCATCCCTGCAGGGATGCTGCGTCTCACTGCTCCACCTGCACAGAGACCTTTTTACACCCACTCTGCTCTTTCAGATGAGCAGTTTAGTGTCCACATCATGCTTTATGCAACAGACCGATGCTCCTTCCAAAGCTGCACTTTGCCTCTACTCCAAAGGACTGGGTCCTGCCTGAAAGCAGGAATCTCACACATGGTCATGGAAAAGCAAAAGCTTCCATTCAGAACTGTCAGCTGGAGCAGATAGCTAGGAATTTGGAGACCTGGCCTCTGTCATTCCTTACAATGCTCGCAGGTGCAGGTGAATAGTTTCCTTATCTGTGTGACTCAGTTTCTCCATCAGAAAAAGCTGCCTCTCTGGGGAGTTTATTCACAGAAAGGTATTTGAGGCTTTCAGCTCGGTTGGGACATCAAAGTGCAGAGCACTAGTATGGGCAGCAGCTGTGGCCTGCTTACACCCAGAAATAGAGAGAAAGAACTAAAAAAGGGATATACCTTTCACATCACCTATGACACAATACTCTGCACAGAACAAGAAATATGCTTTATTTTACAGGAGGGACCTGTCCTGTGGCTGCTGTTCCCTGGTAGAGAAGTACAAGGGACCCTAATGCAGGGCCCTCTTCCCGACTGAACTGCTCCAGCAAAGGCAATACCTGCCTTCTAGCCTCAAAGTAATTTCCACAGAAATTGTGCCTCTTTTCCAGCCCTATTTGAATCACTTAAAGCTGTGAGCCTTTCCACTCCACAAACAATTAATCAAGATGTGTCAGCCCATACCTGCTTCAAGGACTGAGCCACACAGCTGCTGAGGTGACCATTACAGTGTCCCACCAGGGTAGTTCAGGGCTGGTTGATTTTTCTATTTCAGTATAGTGTTCAGTAGCTATATAAACAGCAGCCAGAAAGACAGACAGAAAAGAGCTCAAATACTTCTTTCAGGCTACACATCTTGCACTTCTTTGCAGAAAGCAAAGTAGCAAAGTTGCATTCACAAGCCAATGCCTATTTTGTTATTACAAACCATAGGGGCAACATTTAATTTAGAGATACTAACTATGGAGCTGAGTGCTGATACAGGGTAAAGGTCATATAGTGCTGCAAAGGCAACATCAAGACGTTTTTCAGAGAGGAGGACATGAAGTCCATTACACTGTCATGATATCTATGTGAGCCTCTCTGAGGAATGCTTGGGAAGAAGAGGGTAGCCGCTCCCAGAGCTGCTGGAGGCTGCCACTGCTCACTCAGTGATAAGCGACAGGGCTACCATTAATTGGCAGGAGATCAAGCAACAAGCCTTCTGAGAAAGGGCAAACGGTTCAGAGCTTTAGAGTGATTTCTAGTAACACCCTCCTCCTCCGAGTCTCCATTTGCTTTCGAGGGTGAATAGAAACGTAGCATTTGGGGGGAGGGGGAGAGCAGGCAAAGAGAGAGACTTCTGAGGGACTGATCAACCACTTGAGATTTTCTTATGACATGCATTTGCCTCTTAATTGGAAAATACTGCCTTTTAAATTTTTTTTTAGTTCTAATCTTTTGGGGAGGCAGCATCAGTAGCCACGATCACCACTGAAGTTTCTGCATGGAAACATCCTCACAGAGAAGAGTCCCAGAGACGAGCATTACTGTAACTTAAGGTGTTGGCATAACATTTTCCTGCTTCTATTTTCACTTCTGCAGTGGATCATTTCTACCCACCATGTACACAAGACCAAGTGTTACTCCTGAGGATGTTACCCCATTACTGTGGATATAGTCAATTATCAGAGAAAAGTATAAAAAATATTTTAGTGCTTATATAAAGTAGAACACTATCAAATAAATGCTTAGAAATTAGGAAAAAAGTAAAAATAACAAGCCTAGAGTATCTTTGAAGTTCCTACAGTACATATTAAGCATTATTCTATTGTTCTTTTGGGGAAATAATTTCATGCTTTGTTACCTCTATATGTGCAAGATGACTGTTTAGGCAGCCAGTTCCTAAGCTCTATACATTTCCAGCTGAAAGATCAGAAAAAAACAAACAAGTTAGAAAATGTCTCCTCACTAGTGATTCTTGATCACAGAAGACTCAGTAATGATAATAATACCCAGGATAAGATAACTGAGTGTTTGAAAGAGAGAAATAAAAAAAAATAATGATACTTTCGAGTTTTTACCTAGTGACCTGTCGGCTTGAGGAGTTTTACAAATGTATGAGGAAGCTAGTGATGCTACAGTCTGCAATACTTCAAACCATCTACCAGTTTAGCACTTCCATCTTGGAGAATTTCTGAATTTTCACTTATTTTCCTGCTCTCCAGAAGGGGACAAGTAAGCAGCTTTGGAAAACAGCAGATTCCAAGACCTGCCATAAGAGTATCTCTAACATTTTAACGACCTGGGAGCCAGACATTTTTTGGTTTTGGTTAGTATTTCCATAACATGCCTCAGATGTTTTGCTTCACTTTTTATCCTCAAACACAGTACCGCATAGCCAGACGCTTGCAAAATGCAGTGTCATGGACAGGCACCAAGAGAGTGCTGCGTATACAATGGAAAAAATGCAGCAGTGACACATACGCATCTATAGCTATATATACACACACATGCTGCCATTCAGGTGAGCACAGGCAGCCTGGATTTTCTAGGCTGACATGTTATTTACTCTTCTCCTAGCCTTGGAAGATTTTCTCCGGAGCTCATAGTCTGCCCTCCTCTGACAGGGCTTGGTCTGTGGAACCCACCCACTGGGAGTCCCTTCCAACAGAACCAGCTCACCTCCCTTCCCAGCTGACTTAAACATTGGCTTTTAACCCCTAGGGTATTACACTTGACCTTTGCACCCACTGCAAATATCTTCATAAATGCTGAAGTAACAAGGAAGGATTCAGAGCAAAAATAGCATGTGCAAAATTCGACTGAGCTGCCTGGTCACTACATCCTGATACAAAGGTGATTGGGGAGGTGTTGTGATGGATGACATGTCATTCACAAGAGCTCTGTCTGTACTTGCCAGCATGGAAAGAAGTCCTTAAAATTCCAGCAGCTGAAGCCCTGACATCAGTCAGGGGAAGGGACACAGCCATCCACCCACCCACTTGGCCAGGGCAAGAGCCCAAATGATGAGGGTTAAGTCACAGTCATTTTGTTTGTGTGAAACTCTCAGCCATGAAGTAGCAGCTGGTACCTGGCTTACTCCTACTTACTGACAAGTACAAATACACCTGTATATACGGGTTTCCAAACTCCCGGTGCACAGGGGTTTTCCTATCTGGTAGCAGACTGGTTAGGGGGGTAAGTGCTGCGTTTTACTGAAGGATTATTTGGTCGCTGGAGTACATTCCCACCTGCAAGAATGACTGATTTCATAAAATAGCTTGGAAATGAGGTCAGTGTTGTTTAGGCTTCCATTTGTAGGCATTCAAATACTATTGTAACACAATTCATCTTTTTTTTCCTTTTGACTGTCACCCATCACGTAAGGTGCAAAGTGGAAATGCTTTGCGTCTGCCTTTGTATGGATCTCAGCAGCGTTAATTTTTAATTGAAAGCCATGCTCTAACACCAAGAAGCCAGATGGATTTGATTCAAACTTCACTCAAGAATCATTTCACTGAGCTTCGAGTACTTTCTATTAGTTTAGACTGAATTAAAAATGCGCTCTCTGCCATGCACGCCCCATTCAAAATGACTGAGGAACCTTTTGCAGATAATATCCCCAGCTTTTCCCCCTGCAGCTCTTGGTTACTTGGTCTGGTTCCCACACTGCTCACGTTGGCTAAACACAGACCAGTTGCTAGCAAAATAAATAGCATTTCTCAGTACAAAAGTGTGTGTCTTCTTTGCTGGAATTACAAATTCTCCACAAGTTACACCTCTAGCCAATAGGGCCTGAGGGACGAAACAATATGAAAACAGGTCATTATTTGAGTAAACATGAGATGATGCCATGAGGAAGTATTTGACTCACCAGGTGGTGGAGAGAAACAGCAGTGTTATTCTGCTTTTCTCTGTTTCTTCATCAAGGCGGGCACCACCAGCCATTTTTCACATCATGTAACTGTCTTCCCCTATCCCCTATGGGTGAAGCGGTGGTTTAGGGAATGACGTAGTCAGAGCTGGAATTTGGGTTCAACAGCTTTTTCCCCATCGGTTCGAGGCACCAGCTGGGGAACACCTGCAATTAACGGGACCAGCATTTTGATAAGAAAACACAGGGCAGTTGTCAGGGACAGTACATCTCATCATCCCTGATTTGCACGGGGGAAACCGAGGCATAAATGTGCAAGACAAGGCACACGTATTGCCACAGCTCAGAGTTACTATCATTTAATCTTGATTTTTCTGGGCTGAGGGGGAGCTACAGAGGGAGAAGCTACGGGGTCGATCGTCAGTTTCCCTTCTGCAGCCAGCCCCTGGGGCTGGCAGGATCTGCTCGCTTGACCTTTCCAGGAACGGGGCTGCATGTCTGAGTGAAGACTCACTCAGGATCAACCCCCGTGACTCTGGATAAATGAAACACTTTGCCGTCTGGCATATCACTCCGTTTCCCACGAATGGCACAAATAGTCACTGTGGCATGTACAAACACAAGGAATCTATTATTGGTGCCTCTCCTTGGCTTGCTGTTGTGACGTCCAACCTGGAGGCAAGTGTTAATGCCCTTATAAGGCTCCTCGCACACATTTAAATGTGTTATCCTTTGGCCGATTATCCAAACTGCTATCTCAGTAGCATACGGCATGGGGAGGTGGGAGATTTTCTTGGCTCTGTGGTGAGAGAGAAATTAAAAAGGAGCCTACAATGCTGAGTCACTGTGACAAATAACTTACTATGGAATACATTCAGGCTTTAGCAAGGAGGCAGCTGATAGTGAGTCAGTGACTGACTAGTGCCTCCTAGATTTTCCTCCTTGGGAAAGATTCAATATAATGGGATGAAGTGCCAGCAAAAAGTTGTTCTCAGTGTTACCAAGTCAATATCACTAATTATACACATAGTTAAAACTGTAAAGTTACACTGTATGTCACGTAATATGCATTTTGTTTGGTGCATAGTGTCTCCCTGTTATGAAGTAGTTCAGTACTTCCCATTAAAAACACTTTTTCAGATGCTGGAAATTTTGCCAAACTTCAACTTTTTGGCCACGTTAATTCAGGCATCTCCCTTCTTTTGGTTGTTCAACTTTACCAGCTTATGAACGTCCTATTTAGCATTCTGGTTTAACACTCCATAGCACAACTTAACCCAAAATAGATAGTTTTGTGTAAAAAAAACCCCAACTCTTCAAAGTGCAAAATGAGGCAGAAGGAGGTCATAATTCATCCAAACATTTAGTACCAGTGAAGTCAAATTTGCTTGTGCTCAATCATGGCCAATTTGTGTATGTGTGCGTTTCCTCCCCCTGCTCCAGTCTGACAGATCCATACTCAAACAGGGATACAAGACCTTGCCCTGAGAAGTGGCTCACTCAGGAGGGATGCAGAAAGCAGGTCTGAGCAACTTTGTTCTGGTCCCCTTCCCCTGGGCCTCAGGCCATGTACCTGCCAGTGAAACAGCAGAAACACCAAGAAACAAAGCCTCCCAATGGCTGAAAAATAGCAGCCAAACCCCTTTCCTATTCACACAACCCCCTTTCTGTTTGCACTGACACGGCTGCCAATTAAATTCTCAAATATTCACAAAGTCTTCTACTGCCACTGCTCCTTTTAAGGAACAACTTGCAGTCTTGCTGAACATAAATAACATGGAAAAAGTTAAAATGCACTTGTGTCACCTGTGAACCAAGAGTTGAAGCCTTTTCAGACAGCCCATCCTTGGCCATGGCAGCAGGGGATCAAGGGGGCCGAGCAACATGATACCTCCTGTGTTCCCACCAGACTGCTCACCCAGCTGATGTCCCTTTCATCTCTGTCTGTGCTCTTGCCTCCAGAGAGGCCCAATAACCTCAACCCTGAAATTCCTAAGATACCATGCTAACCATTACATTATGGAGAAGATTATAACTATTTCCAAGCAGACCACAACCAGGTGGAAAGAATTTCCTATCTTCCTTTTCCACCTGCACTCTGGGAGGAGACACAAGGTTCAGCCTGGCAAGGAGAATTTTTCCTCAAGTAATTCCATCTGAGACACTGCAGTCAGGCCACTCTTTCTAACCACAAGTATCAGAAAGGCACAGAAAAATCCACTGTTCACTTGAACTGTTAATTAAGGAATTATAATAATGCTGTTCCTATCTAAAGACAGGCTGCTAAAGAAGTGCAATTACTTATTCACATCTGTTGTCCAACTCATGTGAATGACAGTAATCCAGTTGCTAGTGTATGGAGTCCATAAAGCTGGTCAAATATTTTTGCACGATGCTTTTTGTTTGTTTCTTGGACAAAAGTGGCTTTTTTCCCCTCCTAAAACAAAGCTTTTCTTGAGAAATTGTGATATCATCAACAATTTCACTGTCTTTTTTTAACTGAGTGCATCCCTCTCCAGTCCTATGAGACAAAGGGTTTCCTTATTTCCATCATGGCTCTGATACATCACATTACAAACCCCACTACTAAAGAAACTGGCACTCTTGACAGGGGCAGCCAAGGGCTTTTCCAGGCCAGGGAAGAGGCAAGTCCATAGGGCTGCAGGGAATTACATGTTCCACTGATGCCAGCATTATCTGGTCTGTGGTAGCTGAAGGACTTTTGAGCCAGGCTCTCATTGGCCCTAAGGCCATGCAGTGATCTTAAAGCACATGTAAGAATATAGTTATGACCAAAAGAGACTTCTTTTAAGAAAGAACTGTTTGAAAAATTACACACAGACCCTTCTTTTAAGGGTTGCAAATTCATATAATTTTAGAGAAAAAAAAATACTTGTGTTTTTCTTTGTGCATTTGTGAAGAGAGGCTCTCAGATCTGACCTTTCCAAAATGCCTGTTGATGATCAGATATAAAACAAGAGATCTCCGTAATATTTTTCTAATGCAGAGTGAAGAGCAGCCAACTTCCCATAGAAAAGGAGGAGGATTTTCTCAAACTAATTTTATTTCCTTATCTTTAGTCATCTGTCGACAAGAAAACACTAAATATATTCCTCAGTCTACTCCTTCCAGTGATAGCTCGAAGGAGTAAAGAACCATATGCTCCTTCAGCTGATCTATACTGTCTCCATGACAATGCACATTTACAAAGTTTGCTTCTAACAACTTTGTAGTATGAGCTCCAATTGCTTGTAATTAAGGGTACAAGGTAGCCTTTCAGGAAGGATGGGCTGCTCATCTCTGTGGCTACATGAGTTGAGCTCCCCTTCCCACCCACTTCTCCTGGAGAGGGTTGTCCTTCTCTATGGAGCTCTAGGTGAGGGCATTACACTCTGCACAGAAACTGTCCAGACTTTCAGCTGGTGGAAGTCAATTTAGCTCCAGCCACGTTTCAGAAATCTAGCACCAGCCAAGAAGCAGATACACTTAGTCCCTTCAAGTTCCATACCACGTTTAATATATACGGCACCTTAAAAGGGATTTTACTAATAAGAAAATCTTAGATGTACACAGGATGTCCTTATGGTTCAAGGATGCTTTGCTCACACAGTGTTTTAATTTGGTGAAAACAGATTCCCAAAGGTTCCTCTCTCTGGAGGAGAGCAAGGTCTCAAAGCCATGACCTCCTTGAACAGAACAGAAGGGTGGAGGAGCAGGAGCTGGGCAAGGGCAAGCAAAGGAAGAGTGAGTAGTTGGCAAGTGGGCAAGGGAAAAAATATGCCAGAAAATAGAGGGGCTCAATTTACAGTCAAGGAGGCTTAAACATCAGCAGTAAAAGCATCCCATCTTAGGATGGGAAAGCGCACTTTTTGTCTAAACAAAGGCAAATTATAGATTTTGACGGCATTGCTTTCTCATGTCTTAAAAATGTAATTCTAGACTTACACACAGTTTATGTGTTGTTGTTTTTTTTTTTGTTTTAGTTTTTTTGTGTTGTTTTTTTTAACACCCAAACAACTCAACAAGGAAATTCCTTTTTTGATCATCCTCCCAGTACTTGAGGCAGACTGAGGGTTGAAAAGTACCACATTTAGGGTTTTTACTCCTCTCTCTTGGCCAGCTCAGCTCTCCACAGTGTGGTGGACTGCTGTTCCTTCCTAGGCTCAGTGGGTACATCAGGAGGGGTGTCCCCAAGTCAGGGGGAGGAGAGGGGTCCCAGGCAGAGGCAGCCCATCCATGTTTCTCTGTTGCCTATGGAGATGCCTTGGAGGGGCCATGTGCTGCAAACACCCTTTGTGGTCCTGGCACAACCTGCCCAGGACCTAGACCCCATAGGTCAGGCTGTGTCCCAAGCCCTATGACACTGCAAATTCACCACAATAGAAATTTATTTGCCTTGACGACACTTACTGGTGTGCTTGTGTTTTGCATGCCGCGTGATATGCACAGCCATCTGCAAAAAGCAAGGGATCAGTCCTGCGGAGCACTTAGGCTGGTGCACCTCTAAAATTTAGGGATCTCTAACAAAATAGCATTTGAAAAGGCCAAGATCAAGAAGTTGCTTTACAGCTCCAGGTGTGTTGCACCTGGGATACCCAGTCAGTAAATGCAGTCATCTTCTTGGGTTTTTAACCTGTGCAAAACACTGGACCTAACCACACCCCTTCTCATACACCCAGGATGCAATTGGCCTTCTTGGCTACAAGGACACAGTGATGGCTTATGGGCATCCTGCTGTCTACCAGGACCTCAAAGTCCCTTTACCCTACCCTGCTCTCCAACAAATCAGTTCCCAATTTATACAGGTATCTGTAGTTGTTCTTGCCCAGATGCAGGACTCTACACTTGCCCTTGTTATATTTCATTAAATTTCTCCCTGCCCAACTCTCCAGCCTGTCTAGGTCTCACTGAATGGCAGCACAGCTTTCTGGCATGTCAGCCACTCCTCCCAGTTTTGTGTCATCGACAAACTTGCTGACAGTGCACTCTCTTCCCTTATCCAAATTGTTGATGAATATATTGAATAGTACTGGTCCCAGTATCAATCCTTGAGGACTCCACTAGATACAAGACTCCAAGTAGACTCTGTCCCATTGACCACAACTCTCTGGTTTCTATCCTTTAGCCAGTTCACAATCCACCTCACTACTCAATCACCCAGACCACACTTCCTCAGTTTAGCTGTGAGGATACTGCAGGAGACGGTGTCAAATGCTTTACTGAAATCAAGATAGACCACATCCACTGCTTTACCATCATCTATCCACCTGGTTATGTCTTCATAAAAGGCAATCAGGTTGGTTAAGCGCTACTTCCCCTTCGTGAAGCCATGTTAACTGCCTGTAATGACCCGCATATCCTTGATATGCCTAGAGACAGTGCCAAGGGTAAATTGTTCCATCACCTTTCCAGGGATGGAGGTGAGTCTGACCAATCTATAGTTACCCAGGTCCTTCTTCTTGCCATTTTTGAAGACTGGAGTGACATTTGCTTTCCTCCAGTCCTCAGGCACCTCTCTAGTTCCCCATGACTTACCAAAGATGATGGAGAGTAGTGTAGCGATGACTTCCACCAGCTCCTTCAGCACTCACAGGTGCATCCCATCAGGACCCATGGATTTATGGATGTCTAGATTGCTTAGGTCCTTAACCCAGTCCTCATCAACCGAGGCAAACTCCTCCTTTATCCTGACATCCTCTGGGACCTCAGGGGTATGGGGCTCCTCAGGACAGCCTCCAGGTTGCTACACATTAGCCCTTCAGATCTGTTGAATCTTTCTTAAAAAGACTTAAGGGTCAGAGAAGTAGGCAGGTGGGTAGCAGCACAAGAGTGGGACTGGTACCACCTCAGTGGGTGCAAACAAGTAGATTATCTGTGATGGGGACCACTGCTCCTGGAGGTGCAGGTGACAAACCATCATGACTGAGGCAAGATCTCACCACCCACAATCAGAGGTGTGGCACACCTCTTCTTTATACTCCTTTAAATCAACTTTTTTTTTTTTGACAACAGGTTTCTTGGGTTTTCCCTTATAAGAAAAAAAGCTTAATCCATAATATTTTTTTTTGTGTTTTCCTTCTGTGTTAAGAGTTTGGATTATTTTATTGCAGCTACAAGAATAACTTCCATTTGAAAACACCACTTGCCAGAAAACGTTGACATATACCAGTCCTACAGAAGCTGCATTACATACTAAGAAATATACAGAAGTTTGGATTTACTTTTAACCAACCAAGCCAGGCTACCCAACTTACTGATTACTTTAAGAGACAAAAAATTGTATACCACTACATAATAGCAGAAAAACATTCAGGAACTGGCTGCGTCTGGGCTACAGGCTGTTGATTGGCAACCTCCAACTAAACAAGTGCAGAAAGACGTTATATTGTTACTTTCAGAGCCCGTTTGTTTCCCCATTCTCCAATCGGTACAATAGCTGTCAGCACTCCTGTTTTGAATTTCACACATTTGCTTAATCAGAAACCAACAGAAATACACAACCAGTGTGGCACATGAGACTCAAATTCTTTCTTTATCAAGGAGTGACCGAAGACATGGGTTGCAGATCAGCTTAACCCCCCATAAACAGTTCTAAATGGACCTATAACACATATTTCAGCTCAATAATAAAAACTTTAGCTGGCTGAGATGTGATTGTATTTTTAAAAAAGTATAAAAGAACAAGAATGCATTTATTTGAAAATGAATGTGACACATTTGAGTTGTCAGGATGAAACATTTAGAGATTTATTCCCTTCCAGCCACTCCCCTCTCCCCCCCCTTAGTTTGCAACCCTGTAAACTCACCCAGGCAGCAAAATCCCAATGAATTTATCAGATACTTTGATTTTTGCTAGCCTGCCATTTTTCACTAATAAACCTCTGTCAATATTTTCACCTGGCTGCAATCCTCACTGTTTGTATATCCCAAGAGGGATCATTTAAGCACAAACAGAACTCCTAAGAACTGGCAAACAGACTCCTATTGAGCAGCTCCGCTCATCCCAGCCCTTGTCCTCCCAACAGTCAGGCCCAGGACACTGCTCACAAGCTGTCTCACCATCCATTTGATGCCTGCAAATATATGCCAGGTTCTAATCATGCTTGATCCTCTAGAAATTCAGACTTCTCCTTCCTGCCCCCCCCCCCAAAAAAAAAAAACCCAAACAAAACAACAACCCAACAATGCTAGATTCCTCCTGAAGTCTATCCAGAGGGAACAAAGATAAGTCTTCTCTACTTAGAGCCAAGTCTCCAGTTACCCCTTCGCCCTGCATACCAGAGCGAAGACAAATTCTGCCAGAGAGGAGTCACATCTAGACTAGTCTACCAGCATTACACAATGAAAGGAGGTGTGCTGTGCAAGAAGGAGTTTCTGCTGGGAAGAGAGACAGCTCAGACTCACAGCTTCCTTTTCAAGCCTTCTGAAACTCACGGCTTCAGAAAGATTTGGTTTCCCCACTACAAAACCCCCCTCTTTTGGGTGTTTTGGGCCCTCTGCTCGGGCTTTGCTAATCTCTCTGTTTAGCAGGGAAGCACATGAGACCTGGCTTGCCAGGAGTTTTGGAGGCACCACTCCAAGTTATTTGGTGCCTCCAAGAGCTCCCCAGTGAATGACAACGTAAAGCATTCAGTGCATGCACCCAAGTGTCAAACAAACACTGCCTATTAAATAGTTTAAGGGGAGGAAATGCTTTCCAGACACAAAAGCCTTCTTTAAGGGGATTGCTACTCTGTAGGATGTCAGACACATAATGCTGATGCCATAAATGTCACCATACAGCAGTTTTCATTCAGAAAATAGATGACTGATGTCAAGAAATTCCAAAGACATATATATTCCTTTTCATTCCTCTTAACCCTGCCTCCTTCTCCAGGGCTTTGGGAAACAGGCTTCAGGAGAAGCTTGGAACAGTCATGCAAAAACAATCACCTCCAGCTTTTAGAAAGTGTAAAAAAGATAAGTAATTGCCACATCTTTGGGAGGCCGAGGAGGGGTGCAGCTCTGGCAGATATCTCCTGCATGGCTCCAGTGCCTTGGCAGCCTGGTTTCCCTGGCCACTGCACCTCATAGTGCTGCTGGCACAGCTCACCCTCAGGGATGAGCACCTGGTGGGTCCCAGGGATGTACAAGACGGTTTTGCTAGGAAGGATTTCACCTCAGAAACCTGGGGGAAAAAAAAAAAACAAAACCACCAAAAAGCCAACACACCAATGCAGGTAGAAGAGTTGCGAGCTTTCTGCAAGATTATTGTACTCCAATGAAAATTTAAAAAAAAAAAAAAAAGTAATTTCTCCAATCCTGTTTTGAGCATACACACAAGGAAGAGCAGATGGAGCCAGAGGCACCTTACAAGACTGATCAGATGAACAATAATGAATAGGTATGCACAGGTGGCAGCAAGCCCTGAGCCCACATGGTCAGCAGCGTCTCTTTGCTCCCATAACACCGAGCTGGGACCAGGTTGCACCTCCTCACCTCCCTTGGCCCAGGAACCGTGTAAGGAATCCCCTTTCCCACATTTAGGGGCACTGTCTATTTTTCTTAACAGTTTTTTCTATTTACTTTGTTAATTTTACATTTCCCTAAGCCAAAAATTCTACAATGTTTATTAATTTTGATCCTAGAGCACGCTCAGGGTAAGTGGCCATAGTTATGCTGCCACATGCAACTGAGACACTCAGGCTTGCCGGGGACTGGGTCATATTGGACTCCCACAAATACAGAGCGAGGGACAGCAACAACTCAAAGAGCTCATAGCCTGGGAAGACAAGCCAGGCAAAGAAAATATTAATGTCCTCACTGCACAAGTAGGTTAAGATCCTGGTTAATTTTATTTAATTGCATCTGGCCCCTTTTGGTCAATTGCAAAAGGGGTCTCCAGGGGTGGATCGTAACCAAGACAGACAAAATGCCCTGGAGATGAGCCTATATAGCCCCTTAGATGATACAAGGAAGTTATAGCAATAGCTTTCCTGAGCTGGTTAAGTGGGGTTAGTCCAGGCTTGACTTACTGGCTCAGGCCCACATCCAGGGTTGGGTTCAAGCTGAAAACCTGTGGGTGGACAAGGAGTTGTGCCTGCATCCTTGGAAACCCAGACCTAGACCTGGTCTGAACCACTGCCCAGTCCCCCTTGTTTCTGCTGTGCAGCTGTTGCATTTTATAGCCACTAAGAAGGCTTTCTCCTCCCCCCCTCTCCAATATGTGACTCCCCAGAGTGGGTTGTTTGTCCCCCCAGCAGAAAATAAAGAGTCACACCAGCAGCAGAGGGTGTGGAGGCAGACGCTTTTTGGGCATCAGAACTGGCAGTTTTTAGTGCCTCCAAATGAGTAGGCGACTGTGCTGAGGCTCTTTCTCCCACCACAAATCACGAAGCCAAATATCTCAGCTGCACTGCATGTCTGCAGGAGCTCCTCCTCCGGTGCTGGCTAGTGTGGGAAGGGCTCTGCTGGCACGCAGCTCACCCAAGCACTTGTGTGTGTGTGTGGTCAAAATTAAGGCAAGTCCAAGTACACGTGTTTGAAATGCACACACTGGCAAAGCCCTTCTGCCTCTTATAAGCTGCCTGGCTTCACAAGAGCAACCTAGAGCACACCAAACATCAGAACCACATGCAACTGGACAAAGCCTCCAGGGATGTTGGCACTCAGATAGCAGGGAGAAGGGCAGAAGATGTGGGCATAAGGGCACCAGAAAACCGAGGTCTTATCTGCTTCTTCTTAGAGAAGGGAGGGAAAGGAATTAGCTAAAGGTAGTAGAAACAGATGTACTTGTGTATCTTGTACCCTATAAAAGAAAGGCCTTTCCAGTGAAACAGATGGGCTTAAATGCCATTTAAAGCAACTCCTGCTTTACCCAAGAAAGCCTCTCACAAGCTTTGCGTGTTGATTACGCAAGCAGTTTATACATGGAAGAGTCTGGCCACACATCTCTAACATCACCAGAAGCCTTCTTCATCAAAGCTGAACCAGAGGAGTCAAGAAAAACAACAAGCACCAATGCCCTTGAACCTCAAGCAGTGCTATTGACTTAAACTAGCTGTGGCTGGGAGCTGAGCTTAATTCTGTAACTGCTGCTTCTCCTTCCCTTTTCTGCTCACATCCTTTCACAGTCTAGTCTTGGGGAAGCATTTTTTAGGAGCATGTAACAGCATGGCTTCATTGTTTCTCACGAATTGTAAAGACCATCACAAAAGCGCACAGGTAAAAGGTGGAGATTTCACAGAAACAGAAGTTGTTGTTATAGACATCGCATCAGTCACTTTGTACCTTTCCCTACATTAATGTTTTTTTCAGGGACCAAAGCAACGAGAGCTAAGCAATAGGCTGGAGAGGTTTTCTTTTTCTACCTCCTTCCTTTTGCAGTCCTGTACTGCATAGTAGGGTCATAACCAATGTGTTTTAGACCTGTGAATGGAGAAGAATGTGGAAGACAGGACTTTAGTTTTTCATCGTGTTAAGTGAAAAGGCATTAGACACAGAAAAAGGTGGAGTTATTTATTTGTTCCCTTCCAACTAAAGGACTACTT
Source organism: Jacana jacana (assembly GCA_013400555.1). Lineage (NCBI taxonomy): Eukaryota > Metazoa > Chordata > Aves > Charadriiformes > Jacanidae > Jacana > Jacana jacana. The sequence goes on along the minus strand of VZTM01016017.1, from coordinate 77,772 downwards.
AACAATTAAAACCTCAAAAAAACAGAGCAGAAAAAATGATAGGACAGTCAGACCAGACTTGGTTAGAATAATTAATATGAAGAGAAAGATTAGCTTGAATGAAGTTTAGAGAGAAAAACATCCTCTCATCTGTCCTCCATAGAGGCGAGTCCAACCACTCAGCGCATGCTGCTGCCATTTCAGAAGTGACAGCTTTCAAGAGAGCCAAGACTGGTTTGCAATTCTAAGCTGAGGGAACCAAATGTAAGCAACAGCTGAACACAGAAATGCAGAGGAAACTAAAGTTGGATTTTTTTTTTTTTTTTTTAAAAGTTAATCCCAAGAATACCTGGTTTGAGGTAAAACAGAACCACAACAGATATAAAATAGAGTGGGTAAAATAGAGTGGAGTCAAGGTGAAAGGTTCCCAGCAGTGAAAGGAAAGTTGCAGTTTTTGGTTTATTGCTTAAACCAATGCTTAAGAAAAAGTCTAGCACTGACAAAGACAAGGAGGTGGGGAAACACTCAACATACCTGCTGGTAGCTGCACTAAAAGCCTGAAGGTTCATCTCCTACAGAAAAAAAGCATTCCTAGTGGAGTACTGCTCCATCTGCTTACACTCATGAATGCTCCCACCACCAGCACTCATCTACTCATGTCAACAGCCCACACTTGAGCATTTTCCCTACAAGCACTTACACCTGCTTCCTGCACAGCTGGTGGCTGTGCTCACACACTCCTCCTATTGTCAGGCAGGTTAGAGATCAGCTGGCCGTCCATGAGCCATACCTGGTAGTAGCCCTTGTGTCCTCAGTACCTCACCTGTTACGCTTCAGTCACTCCTACCAGCCAGTGCCTTTCTAACAGTGGGAAATGAGTGGCACAGTAACAACATCACCTTTCTCTTGTTTCTGCCTATTCAGGGTCAGCTGCCTGCTCCAAGCTCCAGCCCCGTGGTTGCTAACAAGGTTGGAATCACACAACCCCTTCTGTTCATAATAAAAAAAAAAAACCCAAATAGTATATCAACACAACGTTTTTTGGCTGAGAACGCAGAGAAGATCTATTTTAACTGTGAGTCCAAATAAACTTGTCTGCTCTTTGCTAGATCCTATAGGAGAAGTGGGGTAGATAAATGCAAAGCTCAGGTATAAGCATGGAGAAGTTGACAAAAAAATGAAGCAAAGTTTTCTTGCACATTTGAGAGTAAAGTGGCTAAAATGTAGCTACTGTAATGGTAGGATGGGACAAGACTTTAAGGTGCTTTCACAGGAGAACAAATTTGTCCAAATTTTCAGTCTTCATATCGCACGCTCTTCAGGCCAGATTTTTGGTGGCTCTTCCCTGGAGGGTGCATTGTCAGAGCTTCTCTTGGCCTATAGAGTGAGTCCTTCTGCCTGCAGCAGGAGAACAAGGTGAATTACTGTCAAATATGGAATTTGTGCAGGTATAACTCTTCTTATCTCAGCATGGCCACTTCTGACTTAGACTCTTAGTAATGGTGAAACCTGAACTGGGACTGGATCTTCATTACAGTTTATTGGCTTTGATCAGCGCTCCAGGTGAGGCTCTGGACAGCATTGTCTCTTTCTAACAGAATAGGAACATGCAACAGAGACCTTTCAGTGGGCCTGTCCCATGTCACACAATTCAGAAATATGTGCAAAAGGGCAAATACTCAACCACCCATTCAAACAACCTGGAGGAGCATTACCAAGACGCTCACAGAGCACAAGGATGAGGTCACTATATTTGGCAAGTGTAAGTTTAAGTAAATATTTGAAAAACAGATCAGAATTTAACCAACTCAGTGTTTTACTCAAAAGGAAGGACATGAGGAATAGCTGAAGCTGAAATCAGGATGATACAGAACATTCCAAAGGAAAAGAGAGAAAATAAACAAACAAGGTTATTCAAAATGGAAAGAGGGAGTTATGAACCACCCAAAGGTCAGAGACAAATCAGTTTCAGGTATGTGGGAAACAGATCTCTGGCTCAGAAGAGGTGTGGTTATAATAATATGATGACTCCATAATATAAGAAGGGTTTGGGCAAAGCAAGAGAACAACTAGAACTAAGGCATGAGGAAGGAAGAATAGCTATTAAACACCAAGCCACAATCAGATGTCACTTAAGCTTGATGTTGGTCTTCAGGCCAAAAATAATAACAAACCTTCCAATTAAGTATGTGTGAAGCATAAAAATATTTCAAAAAATGTCTAGGAAATCAAAAGCTATATGAAGGCAAAATAAGACTTCATCATATTTTTCCCAAGGTACCCACTGGTTTCAGTGCAATAGACATTTTGATTATTTGTCTTCACCTGAGACTTTGTGTTGGAAGCTGGACTTCATGTCAGGGAGTGATGAACAGAGAATCTCTTCCTAAAGTTAATTTAGCCCACCCATTCTAGGCAGTCAGAGAGAACAAAAACGGCCTTCCTCCTGGTTGAATCAGAAAAAAAAGTTCCAGTTTTAGGCCACAGTAATGGTACTATTTTGTATGCTTGTTCTTGCTTTTTTGAGAAATACTGGAGAAGCTTGATGTAATTTGGTTTCTGGAGGCATCCTTCATGAGACATAGAGGGATGGAGCTTGCAGCCTTTGACAAGGAAGACAAGCGGAGCTGAATATCTAACAAGAGAGGGAAACCCTCTTAGGTATTTTTTTTTTCTTCCAGATGTTCATTCAAACATTTGAGTTAGCATAAAAATACCACCACCAAAAACACTTAAAACAATCTAACCAAAATCACTCTTAATCAGGTTTTGTTTCCATGGCACCTTTGATGTCATAAGCTTAATAGCTCTCTAGTGATCCATAGAGTCTTCCAGGAAAAAAAAAAAAAAAAAAAGAAAGGCTAGACAACCTGAATGCCAAATGTTGAATACACCCTTAAAAATATCCTTTCTGAAAAGTTTTCAGGCCTCCCTTCTCTTTTAAGAAGCAAGGGAAACCAAAAATCAAACCAGGAATTTCCCCCTCCCACACACACCCCCAGCCAGCATTTCACCAGAAATCTTTGCACAGCAGTTGGAATATATGGAGACCTACAAATACATTATTAAACTGCAAAGGAAATGCATAAAAAAGACTGTTATAAAAATAGCTATAAAACACTTTTTTTTCATTTTACAGATGCAAACTCTCAAGAAACATCTTTCTGTCAAAACTGAAACAGATTGCAGTGTTCAGCAGCACATTTCTTTGCTAGGGAAACATTCTTGGTAGAGTATTTTTTCTCTTTGTCTTATGTTTTTTTCCAAGGATTTTCTAATTAATCACGGTACTGATCGATGATAGCAGTCATGCTATGGCTGCTAGTAACACACACGAGTCTTGCCAGAGGTAAAGTAGGTGTAATTTGCTTTTATTTAAAAACTTTTGCTGGCACTTGCAGTCAAGCAACATTCCTAGTCCCAGTGCCCTTCAAGGTCCTTACCTGATTTCATATGAAGAAAACGGGAAGAGCTTTGGTTTGCTGCTTTTCTGGTTATCTCTGGACACTGCCACTGTTTGAGGAGCAACACTGCATAGCCCTGCCTGGTGATTTTGGTATATATAGGACAGGTACTAAAGTTTCAGATGACAAGACTTATGGAAACTTGCTGCCAGAGAAATTAAATGTCATGACCTGCAGTAAAAAAAAATCAAAATCCGAATCCTGATTAGAAACTTTATTTCTTTGAAGGTAGAGTGTAATTATTTTGATGCATTGATAGTAAAATACACAGCAAACCTCTACTTACTTTGATAGAAGGAACCACTTAAAAACTTGATTTTTTAAAAAAATAGAGGTTGCCAAACATACATAGCAAACAAGATATCTATAAAACATGATTTCAACAAAATAAAATAGTTCTTCAAAATAAAAGCCATTAATCAAATTAATTTATCATTTACTGTTGCTAGAACAAAGAAATGAAACAATGTTTTATCCTTTACTTGTCCAGGCTTGAACTCTGCAGTACATGTAAACTGAATCTGAATGCTGTCAAAGGAGTCAACATACCAGCTAATGATAGTTTATAACCCATTTATCAAAATAAATAAGCTTGTTATATTGAAGTAATTATCATATTTTAAAAGGATAATATCTAAGTGAATTTTAAACATAACTTAAAAAGTGGATGTTACCTCTATACATGAAAGGGTTTGAACTAAAATCACTATAATGATGAATTACTTAAGGCTTTTGATGATCTAACAGAGAGCATAATAAAGTTTATTGTACCTTAAATCACTTGTGTACATCCCAGAACTCGGTCCTGTTACACTTACTCTAACGTGAAATGTAGTGGCTGGGCTGTTTTCATCTAGAATAGGAAGATAATAAATAAACCTTTTTTTTTTTTTTTTTTTCAAAATTACATATTTGTTTTCTTGTTTAGGTTACTGGCTTGTTTGCCTTTCTAACCTTGTGTCATTATGCAAAAGTTAGAGTAAATCAATACAGTGTATTAAAAATCAGAAAAAACCTTTCTCATGTTTTGGTAACACTTGTTTCCTAGTTATGTCGCGTGGCTTGTATTTTGCATAATGGGACAGATTTCTTTAGATAGATAAATATATAATTATATATTTATGGGCTATTATTCCAAATTAAGCTCCATAACAAACATAAGCAATTTTATTACAAAGAATTTTACTGGATAAAGTCTTCCAACAAACCATCCAGCCATTCATATACAGACCCATGTTCAGGTTTTAATGTGCTTCTATTTATCCTGCTTAAAAACAAACATTTCCAGCCAGAAGAGACTGACAGACACATGAAAGACCACTTTAATCTCCTTCCCCAGTCAGCGTGGATATATGAAGTGTGGTATAAACTGGAGCACGTTTAACTCACATTGTGGCAAGCCTTGGAAAGGTGCTTTCCAGAATATTGCTATGTATGAGGACATTTCTTATAAATGACTTTATAAGAGAAGGATGATGAAGAATTATATTAATCTCTATAGCTGGTATTGGGAACAACTGATAGTTGAGCTCGGTGGAAACTGATTGCTGATATGACTACAAGCTGTGTTAGGCACAACACTTACAAGGCAAAACCAAGCAAAACGTGCCTGCCTATTAAATTAATATGAAAAGCATACACTATAAATCCTGTGAAGTTATACGTATTTGCCTTCTGTTTGAAAAGTGAGTGACTGATTAAAGACAGGGGCCAGGACCTGTAGAGATCCAGATCCATGACTGGAGCAAGTGGAAACCACACATAACTCAGAATTTTTAAGAGCATGCTGTTTTCATCACTATACACACCCACATATGCACACACTGACTTTTACTAACTTTTTTTTTTAATTATTATTGGAAATCAAATAGAATCTTTTAAAATAAAATAAATATCTTACTGAAAGCTGTTAACTTTTCCATCTTGAAATTATTCTCCTCCTTTTTTTCTTCTTAGTCATTTCTCCTTCCTCAGACTTGTCTTAGCCACTCTCTCCCTCCTGCTTTCTTTCTCTCTTGGTGGCTAACGGGTTTCAGGAATGAACTTCAGAGGAGTCTGAAAGAAAGAATATCTCTTCCAGATTGGCTATTTTTCAATTAACTCCTACAAATACATATTGCAGGCAGTTCAGAAGGCTGGCCATAAAACACACACTCTTTCATCTCCATGTTACCCTTTCAGCTGCAGTTCCAGTTAGTAATAATGAGAAGCTCTCAGTGACCTTCAGGCAGCATCGCTTTCATGAGAATCCTTCCTCAGGACTGACTTTTGCAGCACAAGTTCACCATTGCCAAAAGCAGACATTCCTAACAAATGTACCACTTTCTTCCATTCTTCCCTCACTTGGTTGTTGCTTTTTTCCTTAAGAACATATTAGTTCCCTTCTTGATTCAAATCCTCTCTTGAATTGACCTGAGACATCCACCCTCTGTTTTCATAGACAATAGTGTATTCCAGCATCTTTTCTCTCTGTGCCATCCACATAATAGTTCTTTTTTTTTTTTTTTCCACCTATAGCACATACTTTTGAAGAACCTAACTCAGTCTGTAGCAGTAGTTTACCTTTAAAAATACCTCTTTCTCTCCTCTTACCCGTTCTCCACCCCTTCCTCCCGCCCCTCCATCCAATCAGCAGGGTAACTCCGGTATTAAAGAAGCATTTTTTCAAACTCACTCAGCATTTTTGTTCATGTTAGATAAAGATTATGGGGTTTCTATTCCCATTTTTAAGTTTCACCTTTGCACTACTGTTTCACCACCCTTTTACTTTACTTTTTCTGGGGACCTGTTTTCTCTCACGTTTAACATTCTGTCCTAACATCCAGTATAAGATTGAATAGTCAAAGGTACCAAGGTACTTCCAATTATTCCAGATTTATATCACACTAATAGAGAAAAATCTGGACTTGAAGTCCTAGAATGATGTCTGTGCCACTGATTTTATTGTTATTTGTGTGTACTACAGTGTCCCCAATATAAATCACATCTCTCATTTACACGATGGCCTCTAACCTCAGAGTTAGCTTTTTCTTCCACAGACCCATAAAATGAACACAAGGAGAAAATAAGGGTCACTGTTAACATAAAAAAATGAGCTGAACTACAGCAGCTTTAGACCCAAGAGTTTCTGATTATTTTGCTTTTGCAGGAGATCAGTGGCAGGACTGTCAGCACTGTCAGCACTGCAGCCCAGCCAGTGGGCTCAGGAGTCATGGTGCTTCATGCAGCAGAGGGAACAAAACATGTTTTTTTGTTTATTTTGGAATTAAACCCAAGAGAGCAGAAAATATTTAAATTTATGAGAACAAATGACTTGTTCATCATTCAGAACAAATGAGAACAAATACTTGTTCATCATTCTGCACGTATATGGTGTACAGGACTACTCCCACCACAGCACTTCACCTTTAGAAGAACTTGGATACAGCAAGAAAGGAAGAGGATCTTTGATCCCTGGGTTACGGTCCTAGCTCTGTTTGAAATTCCTCCACAAAAAAATTAAACCAGAAAAACATTTGGAGGGCTTGCCAGCATGACTCCTGGAGTGTGGTGTGATTTACACCTGCTAGCTCTCCGGCTAAGGCTCAGTTTCTCCTGATTCACAAGCCTTGTTTTCTTTACTTTCTTAGTAAGAAGAATCACTGCATTTCTTTGCCTAAACTTGCTGGTTAGACCAAAATAGGGAAGGAGACCACAAACTCCTGTTGGGTGGGAAGGGCCAGCCTGTATTTGTAGCAGTGTTTATCAGGATGGAGAACTGGATGCTATATCCTATAGGAAGCTTCCCTTTATCGTGGAGCTTGAGCACAGTGACAGAATTCTTTTGAGCAAGACATTTACACAGGTACTCAAAACTAACTGTTAATAATAAACTAAATTAAATTGAAAAAGGGACTGTTTTAGTGCTACTAGTTCACACTCCCAACGCTTTTGCAAAAGCCAGAATTTAAATTAATAATCTTTATCTGACTTGCAATGCCTTCAAATCAATCCCAACAGCCAGTGTAATATTTGAATACTCTTTAAATTTCATTAGTCTGGCTTTTCTCATAGATGTTTAATTTGAAGTATTTTTGCTGTGTTTGATGATAGTAGAGTGAATCGTGCAGCATTGCACTGGCTTTTTGGTGATGACCATCCTTCCAGCAGGCTGGTGAAAAAAAAAAATCACAAGGTAACAGGTTTCTGCTTTTCAAGTTTTTCTCTATGCAGGATTTCAGCCACATAACTTCCACCCATTTGAATGGCTTTACGTAACAAAAGCCCTTTTCACATGTTTGGGCTAGTACTTAAAGCACTATAATGTACTTGTGGCCCTGTTTGTCCATGCAACAAATATTCCCTAAAATATGCTTAGGGGTCAGAAGGACAACAGAGGATGACTTGTCTTGTGATGCTTTTTGTGACTGCTGCCTTCAGTTGTCCTTCAACCATCTCGCTGCTGAGGTGCCTCAGCTATTCACAACGTAGCCACTGAGCCGCCAGTTTGCAATTCGGTATATACACTTGGTACAGGTTTACCCCAGTGTAAACCTCAGATGATCAGCAGCTCCCACGTGGAGAGCTGAGACACCACCCTAGCACGGGTGGGGAGGAGGGCAGCATGGTCCTCTGCCTGAGAAACCACTATTCATCATAGATTAAGTCAACTGCTTAGCAGTCACAGCCCTTTGGGTCTTCATTGTCATTTAAACTACCGTCCTTTCCATGCAGTCCCAGCCATATCCAGAGTTTCTCAGGTACCTACAAATAGAAATTATGGCTATTATAAAACCTCTTTATTTTGTGAGAGGGTGAAACACGTTTACTCTGAATAAACATTCAGGTGAAAGCTTTCCAAAAGGCACAGTCTTCGGGATTTTTTACAATAGATATAATTTAAGAGTAGTTGTGGTTTGGGTTTTTTTGTTTGTTTTGATTTTGGTTTTGTTTTAAAACACATTGCTTTCTTTTGTGTGTGAGTGGCATGCAAAACATGAGTAGGTCAGTGAATAATGGTAGATTTGGTGGTGTTTTCTTCTTTGGATTGGTGCCTAAGTAGTCTAAATCATGTATACACATGCTGGCATTACTGGATGTGAGATTACAGAAATGGAGAATTACATATGCCTTTTTAGTAATTAAAATTTCTATTGTACTTGGTGTCTTTATTAGGAGTCCCTGAGCCCTCTTAATTCCCAGTGTTAGAATCCCTGTTGCCTATTTTTAATATTCCTGCAATGTAAATACATTTGTCACATTGCTTTAAGGACCTTATGTGAATAATACCCAAATAAACACAAAACAGTGAATCATATTATTTCTGGATATTTCATATGCAAGTAACATGAATTCGGGTCATGGAGCGCAGTGAATTCATGAGGATGCTATACTGGCTTGTAAGACCAATTAAATAAAAAAGTAAAGTGGATTGCTTTAGCTGTTTTGCAAAAAAAAAAAAAAAAAAACCAAACCCAAACTTTGAATATTTCATTTGCATTTTGTTTACCAGGAGCTCCTAGTGATTTTCAGTCAGACGCATGTTCTCATGAGCTGGTCCCTCCCATTTGCATTTTAGCACTGCCATATTGCTGCGGCTGTAACAAGCAGAAGGAAGAGGCCTTTCATTTAAAAAAGGGCAAAAAAAAATCAGTATTGCTGAAGAGCTGGCAATGGGCTGACCTGGGCACCTGCTACACTGATAAGCGGTACCTGCAAGCAACCACCATCCCATCCCAGTCTCTGAAAGATGGATAAGGTCATAAGTGAAATGACTAATTGAAGAGGTGAATAATATAAATACCAATGTATTTGGTATTTAAACTGTCGATGTACCAAACTGCCTATGCAATCTGAGAGCAAGTCTGTGGTGTAGTTTTGCTCCTAATTCTCCTGTGACCGAATGATGCCTTAGGTACGAGCCCTGATGTTCATGGCTCAGAGGTACACTGGTACACTGGATGCTCTACTAAATAATAATTCTAGATTTCAAACATATAACAACTGAACTTCATAATATTACTGAAAACAAGATATTTGAACAAGCAAAAAAGGAGGAAGAAAAACTTCATATACACATATCCAGCTATACTTAACACGAAGTTTAAATTTGATATCATTGTTAATTAGCACAATGCAATTTCCTGTAAGATGAGACAGGCTCAACACTTTTTCTCAGCTTTAACATATTACAAACATTTTGTCACAATGAGTAGGACATATCTGCAAACAAACATGTAACAACTTCATACCTTGTTCTTTCAGAAAGGCTCCATTCTCCGAGTTCAATAATAAATCCTGAAGCCTGCCATGCCTGTGAAAGAAAATGGTCTTCCCTGGTTTATAGATTCCCCGAAACATGCTGGATATCTGCTTCAACAATGAGTACAAAACTTCAGTTACCTGGAGAATGGGTCAGAAAGGTGGATAAAAACAAAGAGATCAAGATTTCCTGAAGAAACAATCCTGTGATTTTTTTTCTCTCAACATGCAAAACTTTTCTCTCCCCCCAAACAGTTGCATTTCTTTTTGCATTGGTTTGCTTTCCCAAAGAGCTGGAGGTGATACCAAAGAGTGTGAGTGTGCATTGAATACATTTTTTCTGGGTGCCTACAGGCACAGCATCATCTTGCAAAGAGTTTTGCTGGGGAGGTTTCAACACTGTATGTTTCTGCAACATTTTCAATGACAGCATCTGGATATGGACCACATGGCCACCTACCACACCCTCCTAAGAAAGGCTGGGTGACATTTCTGGTTAAAACTTCTGTCAGTGAAAACTGCAGAGCTGTGTTGCCAAAGTGCTCACAGATGGCATGCACTTTTCCCAGATTTTTTATCCAAGCTCCAAACAAACCGTTCCAGGGTCAGAGAATTTTATTTGTAGAGGGTTTAAAAAGCAGCAAATCAAAATGAAAAGTTTTTGTTGTCCAGTATGAAACATATTAAATTTGCAGTGCTTTGATTCTTTTTTTTTTTTTTTAATTTTTTAGACAGCCAGCAACTCCAGAATCAACCTCCTCAAGATAAAACTTGTCTTTTCCAAGATGACATGCAAGGCAGAGAAGATGTATAGCAAGTGGTTCCAGATTGTCTAATTGATCTAAAAGCAATATTATTTTTCTTTATCTCAGGCAAAAATACACACCAGAACACCTGCATACATCCCTTTGCATACCATGCAATTGTTTCGAGTTGAGGTGAAGGTTCTGAGTATGGGCACCAAAATGTCTTCCCTAAGCGTGTTTTCTTTTTGGCATAGTCTTGTTGAACCTGGAGTCCTCTTGGGCAATATGTTCTCTGATTATATTTAGGAGAGAAGTTGTCATGTCTCTCCAGTCTCCAAGCATAAGGGAAAAAATTAGTTTCTTATTCCAGAGATTTTCACACAATACAAGATCGTTAAGCTGTAGTTTCTCCTTTCTCGTTAATGTTACAGTTCAGCACAGGAATAGCAGTGTAGGGGAGAGGCCCTCAGCCCATGTGCTGTCCGTTCCCACTTCCCAAGGATAGGGTGCACAGAGGTGGAGCGCCTGCTCTTCCTGCAGTGCCAGCATTAGCACCAGAAAAGGCAAAGCCAGGAATAGGGCCGACACAAGGCTGCCATTGAAGGAAAGAAGCCACGCTGCCTCAGGTCATTAGATGACTAGGCCATTAAGATGAATGGAAATAAGTGTATATCTTATACAGATTACTTCTTACCAAGTGGCTTCCCACACTCAGAGCTCAAAGGAGTGTCTCCCAAACCATGGCAAAGGAGAAAGACATCCTTCTCTCTGCTGCAGTTTCAAGGCAGCAGCGTATTTGCCTCCTGTCTCCATTTCTCTCTTCACCTTCTGTATTTATTTCCTTGCAAATGTTATGGAAGTGCGGATGTGTATTAAGCAAATGGACATCTCCTTGGATGCTGTGTACACCAGACTTCCACTTCTTCAAATTTTATACCAAAGCAGTTCTATTATTTTCAGATTTTTATCTCTTACCTATCACCATGACATCTGAGGAGATAATCTATTGGGTAAACCTGATCAAAGCACAGGTTTTCCCCTTCCCCCAACATGGGGGCACAAGAACATATAACTGCGTTCCAGCTAATTTAACAACATAAAAGCGAAACATTTTACATGTAGGATCCGGCACCATCATTTTCTAATGTCAAAGGTCACATGAAATACCTCTTATGTTGTCTCAGCCTATTTCCTGGCATAGAGTTGTAATCTCCGAGAACACATAAATGTTTCAGTATTAGTACTAAGAAGCCACATGAGGGAGCATTTGCAGAATTGAAATGCTTTCCTTGTATCAGTGTAAATAAGGGAGGGAATCAAACTTGATCCCTCTGGGATATATAGAATTCAGACAAATCTAGACGTTATTATCCATTTTCCCACTCATCAGCGATGGAGAATTTGTGACTTCCACTGAAGACAGACTTTCTAAAAGAAAGCCCATTAGTGGTCTCAACCAGACAATTTCTTACTCTTGCCAAGGTACGCTGTGACAGGTACACCTGAAAGGGAGCACAGATAAGTGGGTTTACATTTCAGCTAAATGAAAATATAAGATACTCTGTACAGGTTATCCCGGGCTGAGCACAACAGCTGTGCCACCTTTCTCAAGTTATCAGCAGCCTTGGATGACAGTGGCAGGCACTGGTAAGGTCCCAGGTTATGCAATCTTTTGATGAGGTAAATATCTCAGCCTACACGCTTCTGAATAACTTTTACATCTTATGCTTTTATATCTTAGGTTTACTAAAGAAAATGAACCCCACAGGTACGTAACGTGAAACCAACCTCAATATTTTTATAAGATGATTGACAATCTCTTGAATGCTTGAGGCTGACAATACTGGAGCTAACCAAAATAGGAAATAAAAAAGTGTCAGTATGAACTGTAATGGGAAATAGTTAAATTTCTGCTCTGTACTGTTATCTCACCAAAAGTCATCTGCAGGTTGGGCTATCTTCATTGACAGAGTCATCTTAGTCAAAGAACAATATTAAGTGACTGTACTGAAAATATTTTTGCTAGTAGTGCTAAACAGGTGTTGAATGAATAAAAATTTAGCACTCTACTTCCAAAAGTCAACATCCATAGTAATTGTTGTCAAACAAACTCATTTTGAAACCAGTTGAAAAGCACTTAACCAAGATCTTATTTTTTCCTCATTATTTACACCTAAAATTGGCTAAAGAGCAAGTAATTAATGATCCACATGAAAATCAAGTTGCGGCTATGATATTATGAGCAAATATTGCTGCATACATTTGACTAAGAAATTTGCAACTGATTTTAACAGACAGAAGTTCCAGCAGCCCTTTCTTTGTTTCTGCCTAAATCACGTCACCGACCCCAGCCATAGCAGAAAGGTGAAAGGGAAAAAGCAAAGAGAAAGATAACCCCAAACTTTTAAAATTAGTACATTGGGCTTGCTGGGGGAGGTCCAGAATGCTCCTGGCTGCATTATTCATGATGGGAGTGGTGGATGCTTGCAGAGCCACGCCAGGTCCAGGGCACCTGGTAGCTACCTCCAAGCTACAGCAGGGCTTGGCCTGCTGTCTGCGGGGTGGCCCTGCTGATCACAGCATGCCACTTATCTGCATTGGAAATAATCCGTGTTTTCCTAAGGATTAAATTTAACCCAGATTGCTCCAGTGAGCTGGTTTACGGCTCAGTCCCCCACACAGTACTGTCAAGGCAGCCAGGCCGGGAGTAAACCTAGTCACTGGAGTGTCTGAGGGCAGGACCCCCACAAGCCTCCATGGAACTGGCAAACCCGGCAAACTGGACATGCATGGAGAAGGAGAGGTTGGCAATCATCGTCTCTAATTTTTACTGTTTTCACTGCTTACTGGTTTTCTTTGCATGAAATCACCTGACCATTTTTATTAAACCAAAGAAGGTCTGAAAGTCTGGTGTTTGCCGTTATCCTCATCTCCAGAGAACAATTCTTTGCAGCTCCAGTAAATAGGACTTAAAAGGTAAATGGCATTATAGTGTTAATTTCAAAGTGAATTATTCAAAAAGTGCTCTATATGTCAGCAAGCATAATTTTGTGGAACTATATTAATGTCTTCTTTAAATACAGTTCTCCCTTTCTAATAGCTGTTTTATAGATCCAGGAAATATGTCTGGTATGAAGAAGTGCTTATTGTAAAGGATGTTTTAGCAGTTGTGTTCAATTAATGAGGAAGGCAGGATGTAGCCCTATATAAGAAATAGCATAATAGCAACAATTCCTTGGGGCCCAGGAATCTTCACACTTCCAGGTACTGAGCAGCTATCCATTCGTTCAAGATACAAGGTCATTTTTGTTTTGTATTTGGTATTTTACATCAAAAAAAGGTAATACCTCCTTTTGACAGGACTCTCTGTAAAGAATTGAAAAGCTAAAAATAAAAAGAAACTGTTGTTTTTCAGCAGAGATGCCTGAAACTAAGTCACTCAGAAAGGACCCCAAAGCTTCCAGATCAGCTGAAACAAATAGAAATCTCCCAATCCGTCAGCAACGGCCATTCGATAAGGAAAGGATCAGACTGCAAAATTCTGCTTTATCCTTCTGACTCAGCCATCAGCTCCATTTCTGCCCTTTCTCAAATTTGAAGGACGGCAAGAAGATATATGAGCAGCAGAAGACCTCCTTAGATTTCTCCATATCGACATGCTATTGGACAGTGCTAAGCAAACAAATGGTAGTCTTGATTTAAGAAAGAATGGACGTGCTTTGAAATCATAAAGAAATAGGGAAGCACTTGGGAATCTGAGTGGTAAATCTGATTTTCTGAGTTTCTCCCATTCAGCTGAAAGGACTGAAACTCTGTCTTTTATGTTCTACATCCATTTTGTGAACTCTATGGCATTGAGGATTAAAAACAAATGAATGCAAATATTAAGAGGATTTAAAATGTCTGTGAAGTGGCTGTGCCCCTGTCATCTTTTGTAAATAATGGCTGCAACTATGTTTATTTATGTTACCAAATTGCTTAGAAGCTCATCCGGGCTTGGGATCCTACAGTGAAGGCTAGTGCAGATAGAGACATGGAGGTGACAGCAGGCAAGGATTATTCTCGTCCCTATTGTACAGGAGATAATTGCAGCATGGAGAGATTACAATCAAGTGAGCACCAGTCGCAGTTGGTGCTGGAGGAAGTAATAGTGCAAGGGACAGGAGAGAAAACTAGAACTGTCACCTCTGCATCTATGTGGGATCATAGCTAGAACAGTAAAAATCAATGGCTCCACCTCAAAACACAGCCTGCCTGGTTTAACTCATGGTAACTCTCTCTGAGCCTCTTCAAAGAGCACTTTACTGTGCCCATATAAGAAAAGTGCTACTTGCTGGTAACTGGGATTTCAGTGCTTTAACTCAGGCTTACTTGGGAGGCTCAATCTAAGGTCCAGAGCTCCATCTCTTACTATGCAGGTGAAAAATCTGGCCAGACTTTATCTGCATTTTATGTACGACTGTATTTCTATCAAATACTTGCAAATGATAGCAACAGATTGCAGAACAAGTGTTATTATTCTGTTTTTTGTTTTGTTTTGTTTTTTTCCTCTCCTGCAATGGTGCCCTTATATACGCTATTCATAGGTAAAATACAGAGCAGAGAACATCTGTGATGACAGTTTTCAAACCAATTAGAAGCCCTGTAATATTTGGCTGTCTTGCAAACAGCACACTTCCCTGCAACTCCTGCAAATTGCTGTAGCTGGTGGTGAGAGAAAACACAAGAATAAGATCTCTTCTGTTTGGTGATTTTTCAGACTTTTTTATAGTGCATGTGACTGCATGCATTTAAACTGATCACAGTGTTGACTTCTCACACTGACAGTTAATATAAATAAGATACCAGTGTAATATTTATATATTGGTGATGAATTTTGACTTTTATTCCCCAGGTCTATTGAAAAAAATTAGTCCCAATCAAAAGTTTAGAAAAGGTAATAAATCCAAACCTGCTCTTCTGTGTGTGAAACATCCACTGGCATGTTCAACTACCTTTAAAAAAATCACCTGCATGTCAAGTGGCCAGAAATAAACAAAAAAATAGGGTATTTTCCTGTGCACAGTTAGAGGATGACAGCTCAAAATACATACCTATCTCATTCTATCTGCAGCAAGCCAAATTGGCTCAGGGAAGGGCTCGTACCACACGTTCACCACAGGTTTATGATACCCATGGTCTCCTGATGGAGTTTCAGCTGTCATATTGGCAAAGCTTAGCTAAAAATTATTATTAATATTATTTCTATTATTACTACTACTGTAACAGTAACCCACAAACTCCAGATTCAGGCACTGCTGTGGGAAGTGCAGTACAGGATGTATAAAAGGTGACTACAACTCTCTCATTCTGAACCTACAGTATGAGAAGCACCTGGAGGAGAAGAACTCGATTGTGGTGTACTGCCCAGCAGCCAGAAGGGACAGGCAGAGGAGAGCCCACCCTAGCCCCTCCTGCCTGGTGCTGACAGCACTGCAGAGAACTTTGCCACTGCTCACACACTCACACACATTACTAAGTGCAGGCAAACGGATCCTATTTTTTTTTTTTTTCCCTGGGATTTACAAGTTGGCCAAGTTTCAGCAGATTTTCATGAGGAAGGCTAAAAGCACATCGCCAACATCAGGCTGACAGACCTGCTTAGTTCACGCAAACAACACTTAGCCAATTTTTGAATTCCTGTTCTCAAGCATGAAGACAGTATAAACGAAGCAAGTTTTCTGAGAATAAAAATAAAGTACTAAACCAATATCTTTCCTGCTAGCTTTACTCCACAGGTCGTACTGTTTCTTTCACACACACACACAAATCTGCTTGGTGCAGTCTTCAGTAGGGAAAATGTCACTCCCAGTAACGAAACTCTGCCGAAGTTAAAAACTAGATAAAGATGGTCTTTACTGGGCCATGCCAGGCAGCTGTCTTGGTGGTGCTCCAAGTTGAGCCAAAAATATTTGGACATTTAAACAGTGTAAGAGAGACAACTAGAAGGAGAAATGTGTCTGAGACAAGTCTGGAGGTGAGATTTGAACAAGAAAGGATTGCAAAGAGCCTTGGCTCTGAAAAGTAAGGTGTGAGGTGAATGATGTTGGGTATAATCATACCTTTCTTTTCTTTTTTTTTAATCCACATATGCTTCTCCTTATGAGTTAACTTCTCTGGAATGAACGCAGTTTGAAGTGTCACTCTGGGAGTCTTTTGTGATACAGGTATTTGTAAGCGGCTACCATGCCGACGCTGCCCACCTTGTCTAACTGAAAATGGGTGACTGCTTTGTATGCAACCTATTTATGTTCCTAACCAAGATGTGTTGAAGTGTCATACAGAGTAATTTCAGCTAATTTGTACAATGACAGTAGCAATGTTAAGGTCTGGTGGATTATTACATAAGAAAAATACAACTTCAGAAGTCAAATCCACGTGCTATGAGTACTCTGGTCCAGGAGAAGCAGAAACCTGTGGGCTTTGATGACAGCTTCAGCATCAGTACACACGCCACACAACAAAAAAAACCCAAACAAATTTCATTGAAACCCCAAACTATGTGACATTTACCTGCAGTAGAACCACAAAGGCACATTTCACACCCAGCTGTGTGGACTGAAGGAAAGAGATTTGCCCTGGTCACAAGCTTACTCTTGACATCAACAGTGATGTAATTCCTGCTTGATCACCAGAGTAGCACCTACATTCAGTAAATGTAGGTAAATTATACCATTTGGGAATGCCAAGAGAAAATACACCTGTATATCAAGGCACTAACTCATACACCAGAAGCGAAGGCCCAACCATACTACCAGTCAGAGGTGGCCTTTGGCTCTTGCTGTCCCTTCCAAGCATGCCCTGGCATGGGCGCCTGGGAAGGGCACCAGAAGGGGCACTAGAAGGTGAGTTTACGAACACTAAGGATCATCCCTGTGCCCACCTCTGTCTGGTTTGCTGGTGTAGTGGTGGCCCACAGCCTGTGATGCCCTGCAGAAAGTTTTGTGTGGCACAGCATGCTGGAGAACCAGCTGGTGTGGGAAGGGACTCAGCCATAGGCTTTCACAAGCGCATCCAGTTCCCTCAGAAGCAGGCAATTAGTCACTTTTTAATGCATAGGCTGGCTTTGAAATTCAATAGAGAGACCATTAGATTTTCTTCTCTCTTTATGCCTCCTTTCATGGAAGGATTAGAAAGTCTATGAGGAGAGATTTACCCAATCCTTTTCCTCAGTTTCCTTGGCCCCTCCTGCAATCAGAGATATTTTAAGTCTGCTTTATATCTGCTGAGTGCCGTCCCTGAGGGTGTTTGCTCCCACACATGTTTTTATTCCCCCAGCTCTCCACCTATACGTGTGGTTAGGAGTGACTGGCACAGCAGCCAACCTGGGCTTTATTGGCAGCTCCTCCCTGAGCAGGTCTTGGCTGGTGACTTATAGCCACAGCCTGGCCCTGTTGTGCTGACTGTCAAGGCTCCAACTCAATAACCTCACTCCCCATTAAATGTGTCTAATTCCCATGAAATTTTTCTATAATGAAAAGATGTTTTCCTCAGTATTATTTGAGTGTCCCCACCAAAATTGTAATACATAAGCTTAGCATCAGCCCCTCCGCTGTCACTAAATAAAAACTGTCCCTGTTAATCTGTGTCAGAGGCTACATCAATTACTCCCACGACAAACTCTTTTGAATATCAGGAGAAAACAGATAAAAGCAAAGCTGAGAAAAGGAAAACACGTGCTGCAGTCTTTAGTTTCCATGATCCCTCGCTCCCTCCCTAATGAAATAAATGAGTTGGTGTGTGGTCTGTTCAGCAGATGGGTCAGCAGAGGCACTTTCTGCTGTGGACGTTCTGCATAAAATGAGTTTAACATTTATTGCACATGGATGTGAATCTACATTTTTAAGTAGATTCACAAACCAGTGCATTTACAGTATTAAAACTAGCAGCAGTAAGTAAACTTCTGTCACAGCAGACTGAATACCAGCGTCAAAGCCATCACTGTGGTTATATTTTCAGTTGCCAATAGTCAGCAGATTGAGACTTTTGTAGATCCTGCAAGTGCCATCCATGTACAGAGCCAAGACCTGGTCTTTCGTGATTTTCAATGTATCACAGATAGCTTGTTTGCAGGCTGGAGTGCTTAACTGGAATTTGCCTAGTAGCTGCTTAAGGGAGGTAATGAAGGAACAATGAAGAGCACAATGGCAGCTGAAGGAAAAAGTGCCAGTCGATGACATTGTTCTCCACCTTACTACAAATATATAAACCCGGATGGGTTCACTATGATTAGAATCTAGAAACCCATCTAACACTTTTTCACAGATAGTGCAGATGGAGCCTATTTTGTTTGTCTGTGCCCAGTTTATCTGCCAATGTGTGTGTTCTGGAAAGGCACATTTCTCTCGTGTCATTTTTTCCTCTATTTTTCCAGCTTCTAATTCATGGAAAGTTGGTAAGAAATTCATTGGGTCTTTTTCTGTTAGTCATCTCTTCTTCTCTTCCAACTTAAGAATAGTATACCACCAAGATAGCCCAGTGTTGCACCAATTGCCTTTCCAAATGCATTACAAAGTACCCAAAGCTGTTGCTATGTCACTTCTAGATTAATTTGTTTCTGTGTGAAAGTCCATCATTTTCCTCCTTTATCCCTAAATCACTTCTACCTTGGCTGTCTTCTTTCATGTTTGGTGACAAGGAATAAAAATGGCAGTTTCAAAAAAAGGGAATGACTAATTTCTAAACCAGAAATGTATATTTATACTTTTCCCCCACATGATTTATACCCACTATTTTTCTCATCCCTTTTGGTTGCTATTCAATACTGAACAGAATTTCACTGAACAGAGACTATGCTGATGTGTGAATTGATACTACACTGACACACCAGAGACTTCATTTGAAGTAGTGGTGACTCATTAAGAAGCCACTTCCTGTGCACAGTGATGTGCATTTAACCAACAACACCTTCCCACCACTGGTTTCCACCTAATACACAAGAATTTGTTGTTTCTGCAGAAATTCTGGCTTGGCCAGGTGAGACAAAGGCCCTTGAATGATAGGGAAATAAAGCCTTTCCATGGAAATAAGGCCCTCATTGTAAGAGTAGCTGGCTGGAAGGGTCAATTGAAAAACTCTACCAGAAGTTGAAGACAGCTGGGAACTTGCCAGGGGAGCTGTGCCTGTGCTGGCTCACTGGCTTGCTCAGAAAGGCTGGACACAGCCAGGAACTCCCCTCAAATCTCACCATGAATCTCTTCAAGGGTCATTCCACCGCTGACATGCTGCCAGGTTTAGATTTAGAGCTGCTTCTATTTTCTGGCCACTAACCTCTTTCAACTTAATAACACTTTACCTCTCATTTTATACTTTTCTCTTCTTCCTTAACAGTCATTTGTGAGTACAAAACCCCAAGAGATTAAAGAGATACATACCTCATCTTTCCTTCAGAGAAAGGCTGGTTTTCCTCTTCAAGTTCGTGTTCACTGCCAAGCATTTTGGATATCCAGTTATAATGATTGTTTTAACAGGTTTTCCCAGAAGTAATGAGCACTAACTTGTACTTCATTGGGATCATTATTCCTTTTAGAGGATACTGAAAAACACCACTTAAATGTCCATTATAAGTGTACCTACTATATGTACACTACTGTATGTGCACTGTATGTAGTACATAAAGGCTACTTACATGGGAATACTTTGAAACTTTATATGTAAGCTTACCTAGAGTCAAAACCGAACCCCTCGGTTTTTTCAGTGTCTACCTTTGGTGTCCTATTATCCTTCAGCTGATCTATTTCTTGCAAACTGTATTAAAATGGCACCTCAGTCCCAGACTGTGCCATCTTTGTTGCCTGAGGAAAATTGGTGCCTCTGAGCAGCCTTCCCAGAGAAGACTGACAGAATTACATCCGTGAGTTCCTCAGCAGTATTACTTAATTACCTCTTGCCTTTATTTTCTGGTAATCTACTTGTCACACTATAACCTTTATTTTTCTCCTCCAAGGTGCTTAAAAAGCTTTGTTTGTTTTCACACTTTGGCCTTCTACTTTCCACATTTGCCCAAAGTTTCCTTTCTTTTTTAATGTGCCCAAATACATTTGAGGGTCAACTAGTGGGTTGGTCACTCTGCTTTACTCTCCTAACTTTCTGATGGTTTTTCATCTTTCTCATTCTTTTTTACTCTATTTCTGCCATCTTTAGCTGATTCCAAGACAGGAATTCCTGGTTTGCATACAAAAATAAAAACTTAACCTGTTTTTACCTCTTCCAATACTCCGCTTCTTCTCTTCCCATTTTGCAAAGGTACTCAATATCCAACATTTATCAGGTAGTTCAAACCCTTCCACATCTGCTGTCTTAGAGATTCAAGTTTCACATCCACAGATAAAAATCTTGAAAGGGAGATTAACCCCAAATAACAAACTCTGAGGAGCAGACCAGACCAGTTCCAGTCTTTGATCCCTCCTCCCTCCACAGTAATGAAATCTTTAAAGTGATGCTAACCTTACACATTAGGAGCTAAAAAAAAGAGAAAGATAACATTGTTTATGGGTTGGTTGAGTGGATTTCTGAACAAAGAGTAGACATATGGGGTATATTACACCAAAATCAAAATCACTGAGGTTTTCCCATTCATCTTCAAAAAACACAAGCAAATACTAAGCTCATCCAGAGTTCCCTTAAGATGAAGTAAAACTTTCTGTGATTCTGAACATAATCAAGATTGATATGATTTCTGAAGACTTAGGGAGTTCTCAAAATATGCTCCAGGCATAATGGATATCCAATAATGTACATCATAAACAAAAAACATTAATGCCTCAAGTTACATATAGACAGAAATGTTGTTGGTTTCCTAAGTCTTTTTACCATACAGGGTTTATTGAAAGTGTTCATATTAGACTCAGTAAGAGAGGCCCCAGAATTTAAGATGTGTTGCTAGGTTGAGAGACAGTCCAAAATCTGAAAGTTTGTTTTGTCATCAGGCCAACCGAAAACCAGTGGAATAGTTTTAATGCTTTGGTAATTTTTCCTTACATAATTTGATCCATAGGAACTTTCACAGAGTAAATCGCATGGGAAAAAGAGTAAATTATTGTCTCAATTAAGAGAGACAGGGACATGAATTCTGTTGGCTGTTGAGTGTATCATTGTGCTGTGTACGGCACCTAAAGCACCTACAGCTACCAATAGGTGGCAGAATATTAAAAAAGAAAAAAAAACCTGAACTCACCTTTAGCGGAGATTCAAATGTAAGCATCTTTGCCACATCTCTCCCACATCTGCATGGAATTAGACACAAAGAGAAAAATATTTGTGAAGGTGACGGATTACGTGCTAGGATTTCCCATATTTTTTAATAATTTCAGCAATTTCCCCAGAGCGTGTGAAAGCCCACAGTGCAAATTTTTTGATCCTTGTCACTGTTTATATAATAAGTCATAAATGCCTCTGACCTATTTGAGGATTTAGTTCATTCTGGGCTCTGAGGACCCTGTTCTTTTACTGTGTGCTCCCAAACAACCCTCCTTCATATTTCCAGAGATGAACAAAGCCAGTAAACTGTGAGTTGTTAACTAAAGAGAATTTCTATTTTCATCCTGAAATAGGATGATCAGTTGACCGGCCGAGTTCTTGAAGAAATATATTCCTACTGTTTTTGAAGACGGAAAACTTAAAGAATGTTAAAATTACCAAGCTTTTAGCTTTATATTTAAAGTAACATGTTGGAAGTGCTGACAAAAAAAAGAAAGTTTCATTCATGGTAGCCTACTATGAACCTTAAAATGGTGATTATACCATTGATTAGTACAACCTACTAGGGGATACCTGGTTTAGACAGCATATCAGTACAGTGGCTGTACAGACTTTCTTAGGTTAGCCAAGAGATCAAGACATTTTTTAAAGAAGAATAAGCTGTGGTTAATAAAACTTAGATCCATCAGTATTTATGATTTATTTGTTTCCAAAAAAGTAATTACAATCACCACATTCTTCATTTCATTAGTGGTATGTCAAGGAAACCTACTAAAGCTCATATGTCACTATTACATTTGCACAAAAGAAACAAAGCCAGATGTGCTGGTGAAACAGGTCTGGGATATCTAGTTGCAGGTAAAATAACTAATGCAACATTTTTAGCAGTAAAGAGTATCTATAAAGGTTCTTTGCACAAGTATCTGTGCTTTTTCCGATCAAGTGGACAAACTTTGAAAAACAAAGTGTTTGTGCTAAAAGAGTTAAATATTCAAATAGTCAGTAAGATTAGCATCATCTAAAAAAGTAATGAAAATAATTACACCCACAAATATAGGTTACTTTTTTTTTTCCCCCAAAGAAAACAAGACTATTATGAAATTTCCAGTACCTTCTATTTCTGAGCAGAAATCAATTATGTATCTGCATCAGCCAATGGAAATGAGAATAAAAATCCATAAACTAACACTGGAATGAGAATTGGTCTGGACAAGTACTTAATACCTTATGCACTTAGCGTCCAGGATATGAACAAGACTTTATATGCACTTGGAGCTAATTTGGGGAACTTCTACACTAAGACATATTGGGCCAAATTGCTGTTCCTCAGGAGTGCCCACAGTCAAGTATTTCAAGAATTTGTAATGTGCAGATTCATTAATGTCCATGGAAAATATCCGTTGAAACAGCTCAAAACCCACTGTCTTCATTACAGACCCCCTGTAACAGCAGGTTGAGGAAAAGCTTTGTGTTACATCATTGTAGTAAATTCTTATAATCCTTGTGGATTAGCTGCAAACAGGAAAATGTGACACACCCAGACAGCTAAGAGAAAGCAAAAGAAAAACTGTAATGATTCAGAATTTCAAATGTTATTTCTTTTCATTCTTAAAAGGGTGAAAGACCCTCATGATTTTGCTAGGTGCTTCTGTTCCTGAGGAATTGGCTATTTCTACTTACTACCTAAATACTTAGCAACTGATGTAGGAGACATGACAACTGATAAATGGAAAACATTTTCAACCTGCTTCTAAAATTGGGGTTTTTTGGTGTTGCTGTTGTTGTTGTTTGTTTTTTAGTTTAAAAAATATTTAACAAAAAGAGAGTTTTTTTTTGCCAGGACTATTTTTCTAAACCCTTGCTGCTCTATTACTCACATGAAAAAGAAAATAAATAATCTAATCTATAACATCACCACGCCTATGGTGAAATCATGCCAATTTTTTTCCCTCCCTGGCTTCATGTTCGTTCAAAGACCTGAAGCCAAGTAAATGTCAGACAGTTAGAACTACATAACCCCTTAGGAGCAGAGGGGATGAAAGCTATGCAAACACCATCCAAAAGTCTCCAGTAAGCACGGAAAGAAGGAAGTTAAGAAGAAGAGCAATCTTCTGCTCCAAATATCTCCTTGTAAGCCCAAGCATGGAGACGCTTAGGGGTTTTGAAGAACATAGTCAGCCTCCACCCAACATACGCATGTATACCCAGCCAGAGGCCACGTCTTCTCCTTCCCTTTCCCACCGAAGTCATGGGATGCCACAGATGTGACCTGAAGCCATAACAGTGTTTTGGGGCTCAGACTTGCACTGATGAGGCTTGGCTACAAAGCTGAGCCAAAAACTGATGGTGTCCCTCTGTCAGCACGCTGTACCCAGGTCCTCATTTATCCTCTGAGCTGCCTGCTCTGAACACCAAGAAAGCTTTCACAAACAGTGTGGGGTGAGGATGTTGGGATCAGTTGAAGGTGACTGATGTCAGCACAGACAATGCTTAGTAAAATGCAGGTGCAGATGATACTCTGTTAGTCAGATTCTGACATGTAAAAATTTCTTTTACGGTCAGCAGGTTGAAGTAGTACACATTTCTGGAAGTTTATATCAAAATTTTACCCTAGAACCTATAGTTTCCCTCCCTCTAGAGTTTTCCAAGTCATTCAGAGTTACTGGGCTACATTTAATTTCTTTGGATATGCTCAATTGTTTAATCTAATTTACCAGATTGGGGCATTAGGCATTTATTCTTCATTATTGTCTGGTTAGAGAGGTCTGGAGGATGCTCTCGACTGGGGGGAAACAGCAGCTGCAATCTGCTACTCTAGTAATAGTAATATTCCCAGGCAGACACTGAGGGAAAGTGCAGATGGAAAACACAGTGACGGGAATGAGCGATGAAGGGTGCCACAAATCAGCCACTAATGGCTCTCCACACACTTACAATATTAAATTTCAAGAACCAAATACTATCTTTTTGAGATGATGTTTTAACTGTCAAATCTTTAAATATAACCAAATAAAATAGAAACAATGTAGTATAGGTTCTTAGCCCCATTAACAGGCAGTTTGATTTCAGGTTATTATAATTGTAGAGAATAAGGTTAAAGCTGCCACAGGTGACAATGCGGGGCTGGAAACAGCTAATAGGTGTGCTTGATAAAACAACAGTGTACCTGGAGGAAGGACATTAATATACTGCTAGTAACTTTTTTAAAGTGTCTAAAGTTCTCCCGCTCAGCTTCTATTGTTCTCATCTATCTTCCAAGTCATGCTCCTGAGGCCTTAACATCCTTTTGCAAATGCCAATGTCAGATCATCTCTCTGCAGAAGAGAAAGACACTGGAACTCCTTTTACTTACACACATTGTTTCCTATTTCTACTTGGGAATTTGAAGGGAATGCTTTTAGTTGGTATCGCTGAAGTACTTTACCTGTTGCAGAAAATGTTAATTTATGGTACCTATAGCACCAAATATAAGTACAGCTTATAGTACCAAAGAGAGGTTTTGCATTTTCTCAAAGGCAAATCTCAAGGCAAAACGAGGTATGAAGGCAAGAGCTCTCAAAACAGGATTTTTAATAGAATTAATAGAATTCTTTATAATCATGATAATTATGTGGGTTTGGCATAAACAGCCTCTTTTCTGTACAAAAAAAATATTTCAAGATTCTTATCCCCTGACAGAAATTACGGTGCCAAGAGAAGATTCTATCTCACGTGTTGCTACTATGTAGGGTAAGACACTCGTGGCACGTAGCTAGTTACTGCAGAAAATCAACAACAAAGTGTATCTTCCCTCTCTATTTAATCACAACATTAAGCATCCAAGTCTGCTCAGAGAATACTTTTCCCTATGTTAGTCAAAAACAATGAATGATAACAAGCATTATATTCCTTTACAAGGTGTAGAGAGCTCTCAGCGTCAGCCTCTGTGTCTACTAAAAGCTTATACAACAATACCCCAGCTAGATAACGAAAATAAACATTTTTAGGAATAAATTTCTGCAGGTAAATTAATTGCCCTATAAACCAAAGAAAGTATACCCGAATGTTATCTCACTTTGTAATGGACCAACAGGAAGATTCTCTCTGAAATGCCTTCTTTCATTTTGGCTACTAGAATTCCAAATAATGATTTTACTATGTTGTAATGTGGGGCTCTTTTCTTGTCTTCCTTCATTTCCATCTGACTTACTGCTGAGTATTTATATTTTAGCGGGGGGGAGGAGGATCACAGAATGGTTAGAGTTGGAAGGGGCCTTAAAGATTATCAAGTTCCAGCCCCCCTGCCAGGTTGTTCAAAGCCCCATCCAGCCTGGTTTTGAACACTTCCAGGTATTGGGGCATCCACAACTTCCCTGGGCAACCTGCTCCAGTGCCTCATCACCCTCACAGTAAAGAAGTTCTTTCTAGTATCTAATCTATATCTCCCCTCTTTCAGTTGAAAACCATTGCCCTCGTCCTATCACTACACTCGCTGACAAAGAGTCCTTCGCCATCTCTCCTGTAGGTTCTTTTCAGGTACTGGAAGGTCTCCCTGGACCCTTCTCTTCTACAGGCTGAACAACCTCAACTCTCTCAGCCTGTCTTCATAAGAGAGGTGTTCCAGCCCTCTGATCATTTTCGTGGCTCTCTGCTGGACCTGCTCCAACAGGTCCATCCCCTTCCTGTGTTGAGAACTTCAAAACTAGACACAGTACTCCAAATGTAAAAAGGATGCAAAATGTAAAAGGATCTAGAATGGAATACACTGGGCCTTGGATATAGTCTCTCTGGATTGGACAAGAAATAGCTAGAGGCTTTTTGGTTTGGTTTGGTCCTTTGGTTGGGTTTTGGTTTTTATACTTACTCATTGTCTTTCTTATTTCTACCATTTGCTTTCAAGTTTGGCAGTTTGATTCAAGAATAAAGCTGAGGAGAGGGGGCTCATGTTGGTGTGACAGTCACCCAAAGAATCATAGTCATGGAATCATTTATGTTGGAAAAGACCTTTAAGTTCATCAAGTCCAACCATAAACCAAAGGCTGCCAAGTCCATCACTAAACCATGTCCCTAAATGCCACATCTACACATCTTTTGAATACCTCCAGGGTATTTACCTGTTTCCTTTGTCTATCAGAAACCAGTTGTATTTGGGTTTCTTTTCTAATGACAGGTCAGAAGGTTGAGGCATAAGGCAAAGACATTTCACCCCTGCCTTCAGCCAGGTCATTACATTTTCTAAAAAGGGCTAATTTTACCTGCCACTTCTAAGACAGACGAATAGCAGCCCATCCAGAGGAACAAGAAGCAAACCCAAAGACCATAGAAGCGCTATCAGGAAAAAACAATTTTGAATGTTTAAGTCTTTTTTTTTTTTTTTATCAGTTACATTGATAACATCCAGACCAAAATAATTTATGCTTAGCTCTTATTTTCTTGAGTAGTCAAGGAAATAAGTCATGCTGTATGTTGAACTGTCAATTTAATCTGCAAGCAGGCTGAAATAAAAGAACAGGAAAGTTATTAAATAACATTTCTTCATGATGTATAAATCTCCTTTCTACACAACCCCCCTATACAAATTTTTTTAGCAAGTATCATTTATTATTTATATTATGTTACCAGATCATTGCCTCACTTCAACCAGTCCAACCTTTACTGTGCAGGGCACTGCACAAATGTGTATAAATGATATATCCTGGAGCTACATGTAGCAGAGACTATCAGTCACAGGGTACAGATATTTGTGGAATTACAGCCCCACTGAAAGTACAGGGGCTTTGACATTGATTTCAATAGAGGTGGAATTTCACTCATGTAAATTAAGCCACAACAAATTAGTTGACTTGTTTCTTTGAGCCTTTCAAAGGGCAGTGTGGGACATTTATTTTTCATTCATAAATGGAATTCAACGAACCATAGATCAGACTATGCATTTAGTTTTATATATTTCCCTTTCTTGTTCAAAGCCTAAGACTATCCACAAAGGATAGTCTCAGAAACACAGGACTGTCTTATATCACCTAGGAAATTGAAAACATTTTGTGTGTTCACCTTCATTCCACAAGTATAAGCAAATATATACAAAATGCAGTCTATAAATGGAAGAAATTATTTTTGATGATGAATGTATTTATTATGTATTTGATGGTTGCTAATAAATATATTCATGTCGTCCTTTTGGGATAGCTTTGAAATTCTGACCATTGGTTAATTGCATAAAATATAAGCATGTCATACATTATACACTGCATAGCAGTCCAATAAACCAGATAGTCTAATACTATATGAGACCAATAAATAATTTTTTAATATTCAGAAGATAATTTGTTTCTTTTTGTGAAAGTGTCTATTTTCCAACCCTGTAGCTTTACTGTACCTCTCAATTGGAGAAAATTAGATTAAGGTAGATCTTATAGTATTTTAGGCTTACCTTCTGCTCTGCTGGGCTGTAGCACCTAGAAGACAAGCTATATGGGGCATCCATACACCCCACATACTGATTATATAAAGTTAGTAAAAATGATTAATGCATGTGACAAAAAACCCCAGGCCATATGTAAAAAACCCCAAATCATAACTGAAAGTGTTCTTTAAGCTTTTTGTTGTGGCATAACAGTATGAAAAAGTGAGATTCATTTTTGATGGCTTTGTTTTGCGCTGGTGTTGGTTCAAAAGAAAAGTTGTTTTTCTCCCCCAGCTGCCTTTACAAAGCAAAGCCAAAACAAACAAACAAATGAAAAATAAAGCAAAAGCCACTTAGACCTACCTGTCAGCTACCTTTGCAGGGAGATTGTCTTTTACATCAGGCCTCACTGGGTCACTGTGAAAATACAGCAAGAGCAGCACTCAGCACATAGCTCCCCATGCAGCTCAGTGATGCTCAGAGAAGCTCAGCCTGTGTTCTCAGCAGTACGAAGGCACACACAGACTAAAGATCTGAGGGTCGGATCTCTTCCAAGGGATGTTCCTAGACAATTAGGCTTGTGGCAGAGGGATCTTAGCATGTCACTCTGAGTCAGGAAATACAGAAAGTGTACACATAGGAGTTCGTAGCTGTGCAACTGGTTGAGTATGTTTTGCATCCAGCGCTGAGATGACACAGCCTGACAGAAAGGATATTGCCAAGGTCCCATTTCTAGAGATTGCAAAAGTTCAGTCTGGGATTCACCTGCGATTGTCATAGGGAGGAAAAGTGTTACGCCATGAATATTTCATTATGAAAGTGAGAAAACGCTTTCCCCTCAAGCAGATTTTGTTAGTTAGCACTTTTCATCTTGAGCCTTCGCAGAAAAAATCCCAGGTTGAGCTCCATGCTCCCTGAAATATGTTGGAGGAATTCCCCCC
>VZTM01016017.1:20467-48742 GCA_013400555.1 Jacana jacana | reverse complement strand
GGAAAAGAAAAATCAAAGATAATTAGAACAAGAAAAATGAATAAAATATCACTAAGAAAAGTCCTGCTGTGGTGCATCAGGGAAATCAAGGAGAAAATCAGTACCTCAAAGACCTCTTTTTCAGCCTAGGTTTTTCCTTATGCAGCAAATATATATGCAGTAACCAATGGATTAGAGGTGACTTTTAGTAAAAAATGTAAATATAAAAATAATATTTATTTACCCCAAGATTAATACCTCAACACTTCAAAATACTTTCCTAAATTTTCTCTCTCTCTCCCAGCTTCACAAATGCAGTATGTAATATTAAAAATGTTCATGCACCATTGCCAGCATTCAGACTGACTGAAGAGAATATTTGGCCAGTTGTACACTTGCCTGTCTATTTTAACACACAATTATTTTATCTGTATGAGCATTATTAGCACATATGTCCCAGAACATTTTACAGTGCAGTGTGCAGAATTTTAAAGATAAATTCTTGAACAGACCAGACTTAAATTTTCCATATAGTTTCCTTTTTGAGGCAATCTTGGATACACCAGCATTGCTCTAACCTCCAAAGGGTATAAACAGTTTGCTTCTTTTAGATATCTAAACTGTGAATTGCTCATATCAAACTTGTGTTTCCCACTAGAGAGAGGCTTTTTCAATAATCATAAGCCAATAATTTTTTGAAGTTTCATTTGGCTTCTTATATGTAGATCACAGAAAATTTTGTATAAATTTGAAAGAGAAATTTACTCTATCAGATGTGGAGGGAACAATCCTGAAAGGATCTTCTAATTAAAAAAAATTAAAAGATCTTCTATCTGGAAGAAATATGCACTGAGTTAAATCTTACAGTACATAGATAATGCAATAATCTATTGTTTTGTAATTTATAGTTTAATGCCTGCCATTTTTTTTTTTTTTAAATTTAAATACCCTTTTAAACTGTAGCATCTTAATATTAAACGTTAACAATCAATAAGGTCAATCTGAGCAGAGAAGGTGCATTTGAAACATTAAAAATGAGGACAGCTATTATAATGAAAGAAATTTCAAGGAAAAAAACATCCAGAAGGAAGGTGTGGCCTACTTTGGAAATGTCCCTGTTTAGCTTTCTGTATGCATCATGCACGGGAGAAAAGGGAACTCAGAGCTCTTCCTCTTCTAATTTGCAGGTGATTATAAGGCTACGGGGAGCTGTCAATTGTTGGAACATCCCTTGTATAATTACATTAACCTCATCTGGTGAAATCTGAGTGTAAATTACTTCTTCACTTAATAAGAAGATTTAATTGAAGTAGTTCTCAGTCACTGTGTGACAGATTTCTTAGGGAAGGTTAGATATTATATATATTTTAATGGTGGATAGGTTAAAAAAACCCAACAAACTATTGAAAAGGAATTTTGCATCTCAGTGATTTTTAAGAATGGACTTCAAAGAAAGCAGGGAAAATAAGTATTCTTGTCCTCACTGCTGTCTATAAATGGCTGGGATCTTTTGCTATGGTAAATGAGAATCCATGGCACATGGATTTATGAATTAAGGTATCAGCCAGACAATTAGCTGTAGAAATAACATCCTTCCCCTCAGGATGGAGTCATCTCTTCCCAGTTATAGCAGCTCAAATGTCAAATATGTAGTAAATGTTGTGAATGAGAAAGGATCAACACTTCTTTGCCTTATTTTAAACAAAAACAGTTAGTTGTTTTTTATGGGGGTTTTGTTGGGCTTTTGTTTTTAGCATAATTACGTTATTTGATCACCCAGTGCAATTTCCTGCCTC
This sequence comes from Jacana jacana, assembly GCA_013400555.1. Taxonomy (NCBI): domain Eukaryota; kingdom Metazoa; phylum Chordata; class Aves; order Charadriiformes; family Jacanidae; genus Jacana; species Jacana jacana. The sequence goes on along the minus strand of VZTM01016017.1, from coordinate 46,967 downwards.
CTCCAACACTGATAGAAGTAGCAACAAGGAAGGGGGCCAAATTACTTTTCAAAACGGTTAGAGAACACTATAGTGATCGGCTACTAATTTTTTACCCCCATCATTGAATTCTTGTATGCCTTTATGTGATTCTTTATTGCTGGATATCTTCAGTGGTATTTATTTCCTTTAATAAACCTTAAGGTGATGAAAGACAAGAGAGACAACTATAACGGAAGTTTCTCTAGCTCAACACTATTAGCCTGATGGAAAATATATCACATTTTTGATTTATGTATTCTTGAGCTGATCAACACTCTTCATAACTTTTGTGCAATTTTTTTCTCAATTGTCTTTTTTTTTTCTAGAAGATACCTAAATGTTCCTTGTATAACGTTGAAAAAAAAAAAAAGGAAGACTTGTAAGAATAATGTTTCTTAAACTGAATGATACACAGGTACATTTTTGGTCCTTTTGACATCTTGGGGTATGCTTGCGAGTCCAGTTTTTTCTATTTTTCCCCTCTCTCCCTGAATCTGTATCAGTCAGTTTAGTAAAACATGTGACCATACCCTACAATCCTTGTCTTATACCTTTGGAACACCAAAGCTGAAGCATTACCATTGTTTTTAAAAAAGACAGTAATTTAAAATGTTTAACAAATCCAAAATGTTTCCTAATTGTGAAAAAAAACACAGTGAATGGGAAAAAAGTGTTCTGCAGAAAAGATTGGAGAAGTTATCAAAAAATCTTACTGAATAAGTGAAAGCTTGTTTAGTTTCAAAACCTATAAAATAAAACTAGCTTTTTGAGAAAACAACACAAGGGTAATAAGCTATAACTGGAATCTGACGCTAGACGCTTTTGAGCTAGAAATAAGATGCAAATGTTTAACAGTAAGAGTAATTAACCAATGGAGTAAGTGACATTAAGAGGAAGACAGGATGTTTCCTAAGAGGTATCTTTTAGCTTGGCCATATTTATGGAACTGGAAGCAGGAATTAATTCAGGGAAGTGCATCCACTAGATGCCATAGATGAGTCAGCAGCATCTCAGAGACAGCAGCATCAATCTTCCCATGAAACTATCATGTAGCACTTTGTCTGTTACAAGCAGATCATTGACCACAGGCATTAATATCTACCTTGCTCTGTATTGTAAAACAGCCTGAAACTAAGCTGATAACAACCTAAGAAATTCAGCCGAGGTCTGAATCACGACATCTTTGCCATCATTTTTCCTTGCTAGAAACACTTCTGAAAAACAAGATCCTGACAGGCCTGTTATCATCAGATGATGACTATATTAACAAATCTTTCTTATTTAAGGATAGCTGGCTGCTTGTCCTCCCAGACTGAGGCATGAGTAATACCTTAGCAAGAAACAAACAGACAAGCAAAAACAAGGAAAAAAAAAGGAGAAACAGAGAAAAAATAATCCTCCCTACCCCATGTTATGCTGCCACAAGCGTAGCCCAAATGTTTGTGCTAGTACTGTTTAATATTAAATTTTGGGGGACCATTAATGTTGGGTTTATTCACCCTTTGTGCACCAGCACAGCAGCAGAGTTACACCTTGAGTGCAGCAACAAGTACAGTTTCCCAGGCAGTTCATTGTGGGATGTGCCATTATTCCCCTCCCAAGCTCTCCCTGTAAGATCAACCTCTCAAGGTCTCTGTAGCCAACCTGGAACACTGTGAAATCTTTATTGTCCCAGTGACAGATAGCAGATTTTTAAAAGCAACACATACATACAATATCACAGACACAACTGGTGGGGGTTGAACCCGGTAAGCTACTGCCTTTGGATACAGGCACTCGTCTCTGTTCTTCATCCTTGCTGTCACTCCTGGGGGTTTCCTATGACATACTGCATTGTCATGTTTACTATGAAATCAGAAACATCTTCAAACTAGGGACATTTAGTAAATGACATAACAAATTAGTCTGCTATTCTCAATCTACTCAGATTCCTTTAAAATAATACTTTAGTTCAGATCAAGATCTTCCTATCTCAGTCACAGAAACCTGGATCCATGCATGAACTTAAAGAAATTATTGTTTTTTAAATCAGGACTAAGATATTTTGGTCAAATGTAATTTTCTTCAGCTATTAGTTACAAAATCTTGCAAAGCAAACCATATTATTAATAGCTTTCAATTTTTTTCCCCAACATAAACTTCTACATATGTGTGCAGAAACACAGGGTGAAATGAATGCCAGTCAAAACAAATATAAACAGAATGTGATCCCTTTTCCACACACCTTTGCTCAAGACCAGTGTCTTCCCTCTAACAATAGATGTTAAGGTACTGGAGAAAACATGGTGCAAACTTGTTTTCTCAACCCTGAATCTGAGAATTCAACTGAGTCAGGAGCTGCCCATTGACTTACCATGAGTGGAAATCATCCTGTAGTAGATGCCACTGCTTTTGGCCACCATTGACATGGAAGCCTGCAATGTGAGGCTCCAGTTCTTGGACCCAAATGAGTGGTGGCAAAACCATCAGTCTAATAAGAGTATTTTAATTTTTATTTTCATTTTCATTTTTTAACAATGTGAAAGGCATTCAGATACAAAAAGTCTGATGCTGTACCATCAAATTCCTCCTGTTCGCTGCAGAGAAATTTTGATAAAGGAAATGTATGCTCACTGTATGCAGGTACATCAGCAATGTTCTTAATCTGGGTATAAAATGACTTTCAGACTTCAGAAGTAATATTTATGCTTCCTTTTCTTTCTTTTAATCAGACAACTGAGTTCCGACTGCAGCAATATGTGCAACTAAATAAGATTATGTTTGCCATTTTTGATATTATTGATGAGTGTCTGAGTTCCTTTTAGTATGATACTTATAATTTTTATTCACATTATTTCATTACCTGTAATGGAGGATAATCAGAAACAGGAACAAATGGTAGTTTTTNTTTTTTTTTTTTTTTTTTTCACTTTGAAAAAAGACTTTATCTTGACAGTCGCTTTATTTTAACATCATCTTTTGACATGAGATTATTGTGCTGAACATTACTGAGAAGCACCTTGTGAAGGAGCAATTACCCAGACTAAATGGATTTTTAAGCAGATTCAAAGAGAAAGATAACAACAAGCAGCGAAATGTACATTAGCGAAATAAAGCTAAATCAAATAAGGAGTAGAAGAAGCTGAATGATCCTCAAATAATGCAATATTCTAACTGCTTAATTAAAAAAATGGTTCTCATGCCCAAGAGATTGCGTTGCATTCTAGCTCAGCCATAGGAAGCGTGAGGTTGGCTAATGGGGCCTCCTGATGCCTGATTCCTCTAGGTGCTACTGTAACACAAATAACCAAAGGAGAGGGATGAGAAGCTGAGTTATGTCCCATGTTCTGTCACCCCGAGGATGGGTCTGGAGCGAAGCATGGACCCTTGTCTTACAACAGCCCTTGGAGGGGGGTGTTCAGGCTGCTGGCTGGTTGCAGCATCAGCGTGGAGCACTGAGGACCTAATCTCGGCACTCTCCAGCGAGGAAGATTTCTGCTGGAATATAAGACTAGCTGAGTTTAACTCAGTTTTTACTCCTGATGAGATGAAATGCCCAACATAATCAACTTAAATGGATAGTGCAAGTTTCAATGACTTCAAATTTGATTGCATGAATTGTGGTAGTTAACTGGTATTTATTGAAATGTCAACTGAAGAAAGGGCTGAAAAGTTTCTTTCAGGTGGTCTAGGACCAGCTTTTCACTGCATAAGCCATTTAACTTGTTTCCCAATAAATTTGTCTTGCTACTCATGGAGAAAACCTTACTTTTGACACTGTCTTATTTATCAGTATACATATTAACAAAATAGTCACTTCTTTAAAAAGGAAAAAGAAGTGCCTGGTATATAGTAGGAGCTTCTAAATTCTTTTTATGAATTTTCATCAGGTTAGTCCAAGGTGCATAGTCCATTTATAATGATCATAAACTCAACACCAAATCATGAATCCCTGCATCATCTGAGAAACCACATTGTCTGAAATGAAAGGAGTTTGGGCACCACACATACCAGTTTAGCTTGATGAGATAATGATGCTTTTGCAGGTTAGTGGCTGAAAAGCAGTGAGGATGAAATACTGATATTAAAGCTCATTACAGGAGTCCTGTTCCTCTCTGCTTCCCTCATGCCTGCCCTTCCCCAAGATGGACAGGGAGAGGGTTGGGTGGCTAGCCTGAGAAAGATTTGCATAGAAACCAGGTCTTATAGCATAGTAAGACTTTACAGAACAAAGGAAGCAGAGTTTGGGACAACAGCCTGCTCCTACCCAGTTTAATACTTTCTTTGAGAAACTTTTGGCTACCTAGCACGTCAGGGGTTTAGTCATGTTAGCCTTCTACCCAGAGCAGCTAAACCTCCCGAAACAAAATATCCGGGTAATGAGTACGCAGTTGTGAATTCAAGCTCCAAGAACAGGTAATGAATAACTCTAAAACTTCTCTGATCTTGTTTTGACTCACCAGCTACTGTAAAAGAGGAAGGCTCCCCAGCCAACTGCCATGAGCTTTTTTTAGGAGATTTTCTTAAAAGACTGCTGGATTTCACTGATGTTGCAAGAAATCGGCAGACCACGTAATGTCTGTGTGACCTTGGCCCAGACTTAGCAAAGAAGAAAATGTCAAGAGGCCCTGCATAGCCACCAACCTCACTGCAAGTTTTAAACCTAATTTGTTATTGGAATTGATAGGAATGAAAGTCACGCTGTACCCTGAAGGAGAAGCAAGAAATTCCCAACCCAAAGAAACTCAAGAGATTTATGCAGCTGACTTAAACCAGGGCTGGACTTTTACACTTGCTGTTAATTTACATAAAGCAGCTGTTCTATATTCATAATCAGGAAGCGTTAGGACAAATTTATAAAATTAGGCTTTGGAATACGTTGCAAAACCTCAGACGTGAACACTCAAAACACTAATTATTCAATCACCATGAAACCATGTTCACTTCCAACAGAGAACATTTTGTTTGACACGCCAGCTCAAGGCTTCTGTGTACTTGGCTATGTCGATCCTCGCGAAATTACATACATTGGAGGTTTGAATAACATACAACAGATTAGGCAGGAATTGGAAAGCATTGTTTGAAAACGAATTTCTGACTAGAAAAGGCTGAGCTGCGTTGGCAGGCATCCTTGAATTTGACAACTGATGCACAGAGGGCAGAAGCAAAACACTATTTTTTTTCCTGGAGGAAATTTTCTAAGGGTGTTCTCTAAGAAAGCATTACAAGAAGTACAATAGCAACAAAGAAGTGACTACATGTCATTATCAGTGTGAAAGCCAGAAGAGAATTAATTAGAGTCTGCTCTTGTTTATGTTACAGTGGCTTACAGACACCCGTATCAGTGCAGAGGCTCAATGAGCTTCCACTGTATGGACTCAATGTTCTGCGTGGCTCCAGGGAGGAAAAGAGGAAGAGAGTTTGCTCAGGACCTCCTCAGCATCTTGCAAGGTTGGCTCAAGTTATTTATCTGAAAGTGTAGTACTTGATATAGCGTGAGGCTCTTTGCATGTCTAAGCACTAATACCAAAATCAGGTTCTAAACTAGTTTCACTTGTGTAATCAAAATGAAGTTCCCATGCAGACAACACATTTCTACAGCTGTCACGTGTCCTAAAAGGTGAGAGAGAAGGAAGAAAGGAAGATGGGAAAAAGGAATTGATTTTTGTTTACTATTTTCCAGGGTTATTACAAACTTCTTCCTCTGCAAACCTTATTCCTTCACTTAACCATCCCATATTATCAGTCTAAGCAATGATTCCCCTGAGACAGAAGGATGACTCATTTCCTTCTGTAATATACTTTAAGGGATATCTTTGAAACCTGCAGAACCTTTTAATGTCCAAAATTCCATAAAAAACCACTGATCTCCTGAAAGATATTTTCCTCCTTTATTGATCTTCTCAGGAACCATACCATGAATATGAGTTTAAAATCTATTTTAAATTTAGAAAATTGTTGAGTCTTCAGCATTCTAAATTTTTAGCTACTTGAAGTCCATACCTAAAACATTTTTTTTCCCAATCCAATTTGAGGGGATCTTCTTAAATTCACACCTACATATGGCTTGACATGTCTCCATTCAACTTCTCTGGCACTCATATGCATGGGCAGTAAATCATCTTTACACCTCATTCCACTACAAATTTTATTCAACCGCTATATAAGACTTCTTAAAAAGATTAATTCAATACACTGCTTCTAATAAATCATCTGAAAATATTTCAATATATTCAAACAGAAATTTTATCTGAAGACCAAAAGACAAAAGAAATTAATACCTTAACATAAGGCATTAATAATACCTTAACAATAAGGCATTAGTAGATATTAGTAGATATTTACTATTTTGAAATAGTTTACATATGTGCATACATTAGAAAAATTGGTAATCTGTGCTCTTTAGTAAGCTTTAGTACCCAAGGAAAAATAGTTGCCTAGGATAATTCATTGCCCTATGTTTAATCCATACACAAAGCGCAAGTTCGGTCATAATGCCAAGTGGTAATAATTAAAGTAAAAAAAAGAGTTTGACTTAGACATCTTAGTCCTACTTAAGTATCACTGCAATTGCTAAACCTAAAATGAAAATTCTCAAAACTCTCATTCTGTCAATACTTACCACTTAAACTTTTGCCCTTTCAACTCATTTGTGACACACAGTTCCACTTCTATGTCTCCCCAGACCTTCTTCTGTCTAGATCTGAGCAGCAGCAGCTGAGGAGGAGATGGGTGGGGGATCTGCCATCCTTTCCTACAAATCCCCATGCCTAGAGCAATCATTGGATGGGGCGGGAGTGAGTGGGAGATTTCAATATATGAATTCCACCTTCTAGGCATCATGCAGTAGCTTACCTGCTTCTCCTGAAAGAGGCATTCACCCTTCAGCCCTTTCACTGAAGCTTTCTCTTAAATAACAAAGAAATTTACCTGGGAAATGAGGAGTGCATGGAGCAAAAAATTATGTGGTGTCATATCTCCAGCCACATCAGAGGGAGAAGTTAATGTCTTTCTTTCCAAACATGGCTTTGGTCAGTCAAGGGTTGCTTACTACAAAATAGAGGAGGGCTGCTGGAACCTTCAACCCTAACCCATGCTCCCTGGCCCCATGCGTGCACCCAGTGCTGAATCCTCCATGTAATTTTCTCAAAGATCCCATTCTCAAGGACACAAAAATATATTTTATGTTGGCATTTTTCATAATGTAAATCATCAACCACATTATTTCTTTTCAAGTATCCAGTCGCTGTAATTTCTCTTGGAAGTGGTGACTAATAGGCAGTAGCCATCAACATGAATTAACTTGATATTCAAGCAGCTCTCAAGTGGGGCTCCAGACGTGTTCGTTACAGATACAGCAATATTAAGACATTAAGGCAAGTCATCCATTGCTTTGAAGCAATGTGACATCCTATTCAGTCTACATATTACATCACCTTCTGTTGTTCCAACATATACATCTAAATGAAACTTTTAAAAACAGAAAAAGGAATAAATGTTATTTTTAACACTAATTTCTCTGGGCTTTAGAATTTATCTTGGATACCTTTCTCACATAATGAGATATTGATTCACTGCATCAAGATTGCTTATGCAGTCAGATAGAAAACTTGGGACACGTTCCTTTTCTTTGAATAGAGACCATTCCAGTAATTTGGATTATAGGTATTACATCTCCAAGGTTCTCTGTATGTTCTCATATTGGACTTTGGTACATTTTACAGTGATACTGGGAAGTGTTTTATTACCTTTTTGTGTGAAGTGACATTTGTTTGAGTCTTTCTAAAATGTAAATAGAACTGCTTCAGAGAAGTTTACATTCATGTGGTACATCACAAGCAGAAAATAAGGGTTTATGATACTGTGATATTTTATATCATAGACAGACAGGGTTATATTTGCAAGAGCACAGCATCTACAGTTGGGGTTAAATTCTCAAAATAACTCAGTTCTTCCTTTGGGTCCATAAGTTACTCTTTCTTTTTTACCCTCCCTCCTTTTTCAGACAGGTTTTAAAATCCAGGCCCTTGGTATTAGCTTTTTTGGTATATATTTTGGATACTGAATACTCAAGAGCATGATCATATACTTTTGGACATAAGTATTATGAAAAAAATAACGTTGGAGCAACATCAGAGTTAATAAAGGTGTGTTTAGCTAATTATTTATAAGTAGGAAGTAATGCACACTTTAAGACTGAAGTTGAAGATGTAAAAATGTGGCAAGAGACAAAATGAAGTCTGAGACCTACAAGCACAGGGATTTTTATGGCAGAGGAAATACAAAATTATAGCTCTTTAGAGAGAGAAGAAACATAAGAGATAAGATGGAATGAGTTGAGATATGCAAAAATAAATATTTTTTTTCTAGAAAAAAATGACATTTCAAAATCAGTTACGTATCTAAATGTTATAATTTATTTCAGATGAAGTATTCAATGAGAGTATAGTCAGAAAAATTGCTCTGTAATTACTGTGGAAAGATGCCTATTTGCATTAAAAGACAAAAAACTTTGTGAATACCTGACAAACTAGCCTAATGGTCACGTGTGGCTTTGTATTTTATATTACTATAAGTTAGATTTCAGTGCTTAATGGATCTCTATTCAACTTCTTTTTGTCTTGGCAAACGGCCATTTGAGGAGAGGAACTGGAAATATATTGCCATTTATTCACAGGCAGGTCCAATCTTCTAGAAATACAGAAGTTTAGAACTCACAATAAGATATGAAGTCAGTGTTTCGTATAGCATAAGTTTCAAAAATCTATTCATGCTTATTTAGAAATATTTCATATAGATGTCCAAATGAAAAAAGAGAGATACACATTGTTTAATATCACAAATATGTGATATTAAAGTTAATATTAAAAATAACCATGTTTGTCATAATGAAATTAATAAACAGGATTGCCTTAAGTTTTGTATCAATTTTTTAAACTTTTTTTTTTTTTTAACACTAATTCTGTGACATAATTATGAAAAATAAGTATGTTATTTTCTGCGACAAAAAGGAAGCACTGTGAGTCAGAAGATCTGGCTCTGGCCCCAGATACAACCTGTGATTAATTGCCCTGGATGCATTCTCTGTGTATCAAGGTTCTTTTTCTCTAAAGTGGGAATATTTACCTAACTTTGAAGAGTTTAGGTTTTGGACAGCAGTTCAGATTCTTACTGTGTAGTAGTTGAGACAATACATGTTCACTGGTTCACTGAGTATTGTTTGGGGTGCATGTTGATAAATTTAAATTAATGCATTTTTTTGGTAGTTTGAGATGATTGTTATTTGATTGTAATTTAAATAGTCATCTCATTCAGATTTACTGTTTAGGAATCCTAGTATACATTAGGAGGGAAAAAAAAAGTTTCAGTTCCCTGCAAACAGAGATGTTAATTTAATTTCCTGAGCATGTCTTACAAACCCATCTATTTTACATTCAGGTCACAGTTCAGAGCACGCCTTTCTGAAAGCTTTTCTTTAATAGCTTTTCATCTGCCTCAAGCCATCACAGCCTAACAGTCACTCCTGGACCTCCAGCCTTGCACAGGCATCCCAGGGTGAACCGCCCTCTCCCTGTGGGGGGTGTCCAAGGGTGCAGTTAGCTGCAAACTAAACCCCAACCAGAAGTGGGTTTGGTTGAAGAGCAGGAGCTATTTTGCTGGGTTCCCTTTCACACAGCTCCCTGATCTAACAGGAAGCCATTCCACCCCCTCCATCAACAAATTTTGGAAAGTAGCAACCTCCAAGAACGAGCACCTTTGTGCGCTGAAATACACGATATTGCAACAAAACATTGCTATAGCAAATGCCATTCTTGAATCATACTAAAACACTAGAACTTAACAAAGCAAAACAAACATAAATGGCAAAGTGAAACCTCACCAAGGGGACTATGCAGCCCGGGGTGTGTTGCATGGAAGGAGATGGCCCCTATGGACGAGCAAAAGGTCAATGACGATGCCTTACGAGATTTTCCTTGGAAGGAACGTAATGCTGCACCTGCATGGTATCCTGTCACTGCACACCATGGGCACTTTTCACACCTCCACACTAATATTGCAGCTATGGGATTAGTTACACAGGGCACAGGACATTTTATCACCTCTTAAATGCTGTGGCATAAACTGATGATTTCTGGTGTAGTGTATTTCTACCCGTGTCCAATGTTGGTTGATTGGCAATAGAGAATAGAAGATCTGATATTAGCTATTATTTGAAGACAATTTTTTTTTTGTGGGTGTTGAATTAAGTTTCAATGGGAAATTAGAGCTTTTTGTAACTATGAGAAAGCTTGATTTAAAGTACAGGATGTGTATAAAGGTCATAAGAGAAAAATGAGGCAACTGTAGATTATGTATTATTTATGGATATGAAGAGGAATAAATATTCATAATTCAAGGAAAACAGATAACATGGAGCTAAGTTATTGAGTGTTGTCTACTAAAAAAAAAAAGAAAAAGTCCTTTTAAATGAAGAGAGATTATTCCTTCCTGTATGTGTAAAGACAAATTAGAAAAGTGTGATTTGTTTGACTGTGACTCATCCCTTCAACATTTGACGGATATGAATCAGATGACCTTCCCCTGGGAGCATATGCCGAAAACAAACTGAAGTTTCTGATTGTTTAGAAGTCTTCAAAGATAGTTCTTGCAGTCAACAGGATCATCTTCATTTAGTGCTCATTTTTTGTTGCTTTTTCCTTTCCCTATCAACTACAGTCAAAAAGTATTATTCCCTGATAACAACTTACCTCTCCAGTCTGGAGTGAGCAAGGTGCTTAACAGATAATGTACTGGACCAGAGGATGGGAAACCGAGGAAGGAGGACTCCAGCTGAGCGTGTTGATGGTTGACTTGACACCACTGTGCCAGAAGAACATCATCTGGGGACACCAAATCTGTGTGAGAACACTTGAGAAAACCAGTAAATTGCCCTATGAAAAGGTCTGATCTTCAATTCATGGCCAGGTCACTTACTGAGAAGGTCTCCCTGGAAACCTTTTTTTTTTTTTCATTTTTATGAAATGTTCTCCATCCACCTAAAGGATGATGATAAAGTTGATTTGTAATCACTTCAGTTCCTCTGAGGCATTAATTGATCTTGGGATGAGGTCAAAATGTCAGAGCAAGGAAGATGCCAGTAATGAAAGAAATGTTCTTTTTATTCCCACAGTTGGTGTTTTGTCTTTTACACTTTCTGAAAGTCAGCCTACCCTAGTCAACAAACCTGATCACAAGTTAGCCACAGAAGATTTGGGACTCAGCTTGGGATCTCCCACAGTAGTGAAGAATGCAGTTGTGAGCCTGAAGGACTCAATGAAAATAACAATTTCCATTTAATAGGTAGCCACTCCCAAGCACTTCCATATGGTTGCTCATGTCCATGTGGCTCTAGATATTTCTTGCACAGGCAAAACTAAATCCCAAATGCCCTAAGAACTGCAAAAGGCTTTCCAGTTCCATCAATGACATTTTATATCCTCTTGGTCAGAAAAGATGAGCTGTTCTTCCACCTTGGTGATCTCAATTTAAAAAAGATCTTTTCCAGAAACTGAAGGAGAACCTAAGTAGATCTTATGAATACAAACGGGTTCAAAACAGTAAAGTGCTGATATTCTTAGTACGATGGGGAAAAAAAATTGGAAAACAGTAACACTTAGAAGAACCTAAGAGAAACATGGAGAGCTAATGAAATGGGAGTTTACGATGCTATGTGGATCAGGGGAATGGAGAATTTGTGCTGGAGAAACCACTGCCAAGGCATACTGCAGGAGACCATAGGCTCCACACAGCATTTGGGCACACTACAGTTCCCATGAAGATTTGATCAACCTGTGCTTGTTGACGAGGATGCTGCACACTCTGATCCTGGCTATAATTTGGCAAAATTACAGGTGCCAAATAACAGTCTCTAAGTGTTTGAAAGGAGAAATACGGTGCACGGAGAAGAACTAAGGTATATAAAGCCCTAGCAATAATTGAATGCAAGGAACAGAGGACTATTTTGATAATATTTCAGGGAAAAAAAATACCTGACAGTGAGATATCCTGGACTCTATCTTCATCTCTGAAGCATACAGAAGCATCTTTCCTACTTGAGATATTTTAAATTGAATGGAACAAAATACCAGCAAAGATGCTCTGGAATATAGCCTTCTTCAGGCAGGCAGATGTACAAACGCTAGCTTTCTACACCAAGACTGATGAAAACAAGAGAGATACGTAAGATTTAACAACGAGGGGTAAAAAAGCTGGTTAATGAATTATTCTAACAAAATTACCAGGGTTTTTCTGCAGCTTTTCAGAAATGAGAAAGCACACCATTAGTTATTCATCTCTGACAATTAATGCTAGTACAAATCCCAGAGCATCACTTTGTTAGCCCCATCTCCCTTCCTTTTTGACGGATTACAGCAGTGCCTTAGCATGTTGCTAGAAGCTGATGAGGTCTCGCAGGAAGCCCAGAAACAGAGTACCATAAAAGATGGGGAAACATAAATAATTTACAGTCAAAATAATATAAGGCGACTTCTTATATTAAGATTCAGGAAATTCAAAAGGAAGAATTTGAAACATAAAGATAATATATTAAATTACTGGTTTCCCTTGTGCTTTAGGTCTTTGTGGCCACTTTCTACACTGTTTGCCTTTTGTCCCCTCCCACTGCATGGCTGAACCACAGAGCAAGACTAAAATTTTTCATAATAACAAAACATCTTTAAAAAAACCTCCTAGGAGGAACCCTTGATTTTATAGATAGCAGGATCTTCCTTGTAAAGAGATAGTAGATGTTTATGTATTTGTCTTAATGCAAAACTAAATGAAACATCAAACATTTTTCTGCAGATGTGGTGTATTTAGTTAATGCAACTGTATCTGTGACTCCAGCTTCCCAATAACATTCTAACACTCTCCAACTCTGCCCAAGAGTGATTTCCTGACAGATATATCTTACATAGGGTAGAGCAATAGTATAAACAATTATAGGAAACTATACAAGATATGTTTAGCTTCTTCCATCTCTGTTTGCCATTTCTAATGCATTAATTATTTTGGATGCAGTAGCACTTACAGAAGAGATGCCCCCCTCCTTGACTGGGTATGGAATATTATCAAGGGCTTCTGTTATCCCATTTACACTCACTGAAACTTGTCAGCAAAAGGTTTACCTGGAGGGATTATTAAAAAAAGAATTCCAATAATAATGGATGAGCTTTGAAGTGTGCATTACTGATATGATTGATATTAGTATTATTTTAGACTATATACTAGCAAATGCAGGGTAGTCTCGGGTTTGATATTGTCACCAAACCATGGTGGCTGTCAGGTCTTTGACCCAAAAGTGGGCGGTGCACTTCCAGACAATGCCCAGGCAGGGGTCAGTTTAGAACAGGGACTTCTACTGGTAGCTGTTAGTGCAACTGCAGCCCATTTTACCAGCAGATTGCCACTCAACAACACTCAGCTCAGAGGGATAAAAATGACATCTACTTTTTACTTTTACATGAAAGCAGTTCTCTTTTACCACCTCTGTGCTCAAGAGAAAAGAACAGATTTCAGAGCAAGAGACTCAAACACTTTTGTGGAGAAAAGTGTAACTGTTATTGACCTGTGAAGGTAAGACAGGAGAACAAGCTCCACATTGGTCCTTTTTCTCCTGCAATTCCTCCTTTCTTGTTCATCTACACTTAGCCCATATCCTTGTTCATGTAATCATCCAGTAAAGCTTGTATTCATATAAGAGCTCTTGTATCTAACCAACAAATTGGGTTACAAAACCACATGCTCACCCTCAGTACCAACAAAGAAGCACAGTCTTTGTAAGAAACTCTTTCCAAACATATCAGCATACATTGCTGGACTTCATCCTCTTGCAAAGTGCCATCCGGGTGGCTTGGCAGTATGGAGAAATACCATTTATTGGCAAGCAGTGTAGCCTAGTCAGACCATTCAGAAGGACTGTGCTGAATCTGCCAGAAAAAAAGTGTAGCGAGAACTGGTCCAATTTCTCCTCGATGACGGACATGTTATTTTTTGCTCAGGCAGAGTTAGCTGCGCTCCCAATGTTAGTAAGGCACTGAAGTCTGCTTCTAGTTCTCAAGCATCAGAGTTTAGTCTGTTTCATACCTGTGTGCCACCTTTTACGTAGCCAGCCACCTGAAGCAGGGTAAGGGGAGGAAGTTTATTTCTGCTTTATGAATAAGAAACTAATTAACCTCTCATTTTAATGGTTTTTAAACTTGGCATCTCTACTGCTGAGCAGTGCTGGGCAAGCACAACAGTTTTATTGCTTATGTGCTGCATGAGGCTCAGCACATAGGCGTTCTCTGTTGGTGTTAGGGTGAAACACTAAATTCGTTTCCATTAGTTCAAGAAATAACTCACTATTGTTTTCATGCAATAACTCTCTGAACAACTAAATCAATCTCTCTTCCATAAGCTTATCTTATATATAGTAATTTTCTTCTCTGATTTTGAATTATAGCAGCGCAAATAATGAAATACAAGTACAACCAATAAAAACTGAAGCAAGTCCAACAAAAAAGATAAAAACCCTACACTGTTCCTATATTTAATCCTGCTGGAAAGTGTGAAAAAACCTGCACATCCGCTTCACCTTCATTTGCTAACCAAGTCAACTAAAATGGTCTCTATGGGGTGTTTCTGAAGGAAAAAGGTAGATGAGTGGAGGGTTGTGTTCACACAGCTTTTCACAGATAGCACAGTTAAGACAGTGCAGCAGGACGACTTGCATGATTACCAGCACTCTGGAATGTCAAACACCACAACCATGATGAAGTTGTTCAATAATGCAATTTGAAAGTTATACCAAGAAGCTGCAATGTCAGTCCGTATCATGAAAGGTTAGGGAGTACAGGCTGAAGCCAGAGTCAGATGGAGGCCCGGTATCAAAGATGGAAATGGTACTGGACTAAGATCATACTAAATTTGTTTAGAAGGAGGTAACAGTAAGACATGTGAAGTGCATAAAAGTGGTTAATGTTTAATAGAGTAAATCTGTAATCTTTGAAGGCATGAAACTATCATAAGCAGCTTCCAGAGGTCACGAAGTTAGTGTACAGAGCTCATACCATGTCTACACTGTCCAACAAAGGTGAACTCTTAACTGGAGTTAAGTTGAGCAAATATCCTGGCAAAGATGAGGCAGTCCATAGTTTCCCCCTTGGACTGAAGTGAAGTTTCCTATGCTGCAAGGTTTTGAATTGACCTGAAAAATCACACAAAACCTATGTTGTGCTTCATTGTCAGAACATTGTCTTCCTGAAGTTAAAAACCACAGCTGCAAAGTGAAGGCAATGTTCCAAGCTGAAGACAAGGAAGTAGCTTCTGCAGGGATCTGTATGAGTATTAATCCTTCTCATTTTTAAATTTTGAAGATTGAACCAGATACTTGCAGTGAGATGCAAGTGCCTATACAAGTACATGAGTTTTGCATAAGACTAACTCTGGAAAAACCTAGGCTTTATTTTCAGTTTTGTTGCCAGTTCAGTGAGAGATCATCAAGTAATTTACAGCTTAATTTTTCATTGGAGATTAAGATGCCCTAGCTTCTAGCAAAGCTATTTCTTCGGATGTAAACTAGCAAAAATACTACCTATTAGGAAACAGCCTGCATTTATTGACAGATGTTCCTACTGCCATCTGCAGCCATCTAGCACAGCCAATGAGGTGCCAAGCATTCTTTTTGGAATTTTTATCTACAAGTAGCATAAAGTAATGGTGAAATACTTGGCTGATACTTGTATGCTGAGCTGTGTAAAAGTCAAAACTGTGGCATTGCGACAAGGTATTTTATCAACAGAAATGCAACTAACAGGCCTATGTAAACAAATATGTGCAATGTGACACAATACTAATCTCAAGCATTCCAAAATCTCTAATCAGCAAAAGAAATTACAGAAGTCAATTCAAAACTCAAGAGTTTCATCAAGAAATAAATACTCAGTTTCCCCTAGTTCATGTCTAATTTGCTGCACATTTTAGTAATGTTTTTCAACTCTTTTGATACCCTGAATGCCAGAACTTTAAAAAAAGTTTATAACCGATATTCTTATGAAGTTTCTTGATTCTGGCCTGTACTTTAGACAAAAGTATACTGAGATTTGCTGTAAAACTGACTCTTGTCAACCCAGCTGGCATATGTTGACACTGGAGTCATGCTTTTCCAACCTGAGGCCAGAAAACAAAAAACCAACTCAGAAAACAAAAACAACAAAAAGGGTTAATGGTTGCCCCCTGACAAGGAAAGACAGTCTCATTCTGGCTTCTGACATCCAGATTATGTTAATACGTTTCATTCTTTTTCTATAGGAGGCCTGAAATTGGAGTTTTATTGGTACAACCTAAGCTTTTATCCAAACTCTTGCCATCTTAAATATTGCAACATCCTCCCTTCCCCACTGATCTTTACCCTGAATGCTCTACCAAGATAATTTTTCTGACCCAGCTGCCCATGTTGCTCCACCTTTGTGTTGTCTATGCTGGCTACTCCTCTTACTTCCAGCCATTGCATCAAACCTAAACTACTCACTTCCACTTCTAAGGACCCTCTATTTGCCTATCAACTCTCATTCACTGAAGATATATATATATACCCATTTACCACTAGGTATATTCTTTTTCACGATGCCGCTAAAACAGAAGGTAGGCTACTGATGCATTTAACCCCTGCCTGTTACGCTGGCCAGTATTGTCTTGTTTCTTGGTATATGTATTATGCTCTCTCACCTTGCAAGCATTTTGACTTCCTCTTCGTTATGTATTTATACTGGTTTGGGGTCTTGTTACATGTTTAAAGCTCCTAGGCACTATGATCATAGAAAATATATGTAATAAGAATAAATAATTTAAGGGAGTCTACTGTTAAGTAACTGGAGACTTCCAGAATACAAACTGATGCAGTAATGTGATAATAGGTAACATTCTATCGTTTACTAGAGACTAGTGCAGAATGCAACTTTGATACCATCTCTCTAACCCAGAGTGAGTATAAGCAGCTTTACACAGTAATGTTTGCAAATCTTTTAAAATCCTTGTGGAGGGTTCTGTAAGAGCACAAAATGCCTGGTGCTCATTAAGAATGGGTAGCAGCTGGAAATTATTTGCTTTGTGCTTTTTGTTTTATGTCTAGAAATACCCACCCTTACAGAATACCAGGCCAAGGTATATTGAGCTGCCTTCTCCTGGAGAAATGCACATACCTGAAACACAGGTGAACTCTGCACAGCTGTACCTTCTGTCCAGTGCATACTAATTTGCCAAAATGAAAATATGTACTACCTCAAAATTCATAATGGTGCCACAAATCCATAATGAGGTTTTGACACTATTTTCTAAATGTATATTTAGTGCTCATCCGCTAATGCTTAAAGTATGCCTGTTGTATCTGATACTTTTTCCTCACACGATTGTTAATAAAAATTATTGGGGAAAAAAAAACAATTAATCTTTCACATTGGCAGACAAGTGCATGTTTGTGTGACTAGAACAAAGCTAACAAACTAAAGCTTTGAATGTTTTAATTGCATCAAAATGCCTTGGTCTTAAATTTACTTATCCTTCTAGGGGATGAAAATAATCTTACATTACTTAACACTTCACCCTTTTGGATACTCTCATGCTTATAAAACTGACTCCATTACTTGCAGTGTTCATTTGAAAAAAAGAAGTAAAAGTGAGACACACACACTCCCCCCCCCGGCAAGGCTAGAAGAAACAGAGGCTGAAGTTACAAAGTCCTTAAGATTTTAAGTACTCAAGCTCACCTTTAGCTTCTTAGCTTGCATTTAGGTTTCAAACATTCTCCATATTTCTGAGATATTTGATACTCTGGGATTACAATGTGAGTTAGGATTCTGCAAGGTCTAAGGCTGAGAATGATTTCCCTCTGAAACACATTTAACTTTGAGTGTAATTTCTCCTAGAATGGGAATTTTTGTTGAGCTACTTTCTTCAGCGTTGCCAAATTGGAACTTGAGCAATGCTGTGATGATATTGAGATGATGCTTTACCTAAATCCATTTAGTGCAAATTAAACTTGAAAGGAGAGAAGTGTAGGATGTTTAGCCAAGTAATTTGCTCAAGGCACTGAGCAGCTAAATGAAGCACCTGTTAAAAATGGGTGCGTGCTAATCTTCGATTGGTCTTCATGGATATGCCATTACATGCAGGTAAAGCAGCATGCTGTGTTGGGGGTAAGATAAGAAAACTTTAGTCTTTGCTTATTTCATGGAGCAGAATTGTCACTGCACATACTTGTCTGTATTAAATCACTCCCTCCAACTCATTAGTGCCCGTCAGAGCAGGTGTTGGGAATCACTTAGTGGATATAAGATGGAAGTGTTTGGAGCCTATACCTGTCGTGAAAGGTGGCAGGAATGTGAAGTATGTGGGCTTGTGGAAACCCTGGCCACTTGGATGGAAAGGACACATGCACTGCAAGCACACCAGGTGGGGACACCCTGCAAACAAGTTGCAGAGTGCCAGCAGCTGCCTATTATGCAGCAGACAAAACACAATCCTGAGCAGCAGCTTCAAGCTCCATCCGGCACACATGGGGCAGAAAATCAGAGTAAGACCACAGCTCCTGATAAACAAGAGTCAGTCATGTTTCAGACAAAGGCAGCCAACATGCAGTCACACCCTCCTGCAGCTGAGGAACAAAAATTAATCCCATGCCAGGAAATAAACTACACAAATTTCTCACTAAGAGAACTTCAAACTTATAAATCATAGAATACCAGACACACAGCGGTGCGTATCTACAACTCCCATGTCCACAACTGTCATTAACTGCAAGTGTTTCTTAAAATGAATACTCTATAGAAAACATGACATTAAGTAACTTATCAGAAATTGAAATAAAGACCAGCAATCATGTCAGTTCCTCGTCTGTCATTTACCTTCCTCTCTTTCCTTCTGTGCAGATGTATGTGCACATGTGCAGATACTCAGCCCCTACATCTCTTTGGAATTACATACCTACTCCCATCTAGTCTATAGCATCACACCTCTAAATGGCAGGAGTAAGCTACTTTAATCAAACCATATCTTTTATCTCAATTTCCAGGGAGACTTTATTGGCACTGTTAAAGGCATTCGACCACAAATGCTTCTTTTCTCTGTTGTCACATACTCTTTCCTCCCAATAGCTTTAGTTCTGTGTGCACAGAGGCCGTTTGCTGCACACACACAAGATTTGCAGAGACATGCTGTACTTTCCCAGAATAAGTGTTAGTGCAGTCATATTCCCTCAGTTCCCATATCATGGGTTTAGGGATTCATCTGAGGTTGTAATGCTTTGCAAACAAGGTATTTGGTGATTCAGGGCACGGGGCACATGTTAAATCACGGCCCAGACCATTGAACCAGCTTGTTATGGCATGTTTGACAGCACAAATCTACTTTGAAACACATTTGCATATGCACCATTTCCTCCACATGATCACCTAATAATTGAGTAGTACAAGGAATTTTTTTGTCTACATATGTTTCTTTCATGTTATACTATTATCTAACTTATTAAAATATCAGTTTTCTAGATAAGGTATCTCTCACTTACGTTATCTAGAGTGGTTCAACCTTAAGGGAAAAAAATCAAACAAAACCATATAATTTTTTAAAGAATTCAAGGCCTGAGGCTGAAAGAGGGCATTAGTAGCACTTAATCTGAGGCCCACCTCATCTTAGTGTCCCTTCAGAGTCATCCACAAAGTAAGTACTCTAGAAGACAGCCAGAGAGCTGCTAGCAGAAAATAGATAATGTTTCATTATTCCTTTGATGCTCTGTAATTAACTAAACCATGGCAAATGGTCGGACAGCAGCAGAACTGCAGCCCGTTACACGCGAGGCAGGACTTTTCTTGGTGGGACAGGAGAGGGTAACATCATCTAGCGACGTTAGTACAGTGGTATGCTCTCACAGCATCCGTCCAGCAAGGGGAGCAGCAGGTGCAGTATGAACACATACCCCCCATCTGACAGATTTGTTGTCTCAGGATATGGCGCAAAGGAAAAAGGATCATGGGAGCATGTGGAACATTCCTGTCACCCAACTGAACTGTTCCTGAGAGCAGCAAAAAGGCATTTGCTGTTTTGAAACAGGACACCGAGAAGAAGGCATGCCTGCCATTGTGCAGATAACCACAGCCTCTTCTCAATAATGGGGATCTTGGCTCACTTTCCCCATGCTGGATGAGGGTGACATATGAAAGCTGGTAAGCACAGCTATCGCACAACCAAACATGCAGCTTCCACCCACTGCCAAGGTCAACACAGCCTGGAAACACTTGTGTCCTAGTGACTCCAGGCTCCGATTACAGACATGTCTGAGCTCAGAAACAGGAGGCGGGGGGGGAGGAAGGGCATTTTCAGAGTATGAGGCAGATGGACAGGTTATAGGTCACCTGAAAGTATTTCATTAACTGAATGTCTCATATAAACGAGAACGTAGTGTTGAGAAATATTTCTGTTCTCTGCTTTTGTGAAGAATTACTCTACCATCAGACTCCTACAGTGATGCTCTGCTGTTATGGATCAGTCCCGAAAGAAAAATCCTTGCCATAAAGTCAAGTAAGTAACCAGGAAAACAAGACAAACACATTTTTAAAGCCCATAATTGCACAGGGTTATTTATGTGTATATATGTGTGCTCTGCCAGTCTGCAGGGGGATGTTTTCAAGATGCACAGGAGTCCACACTTCCACTTGCCCCACACACACCAAATCAAGGCTACTCCAGGGCTGCTCTTCATGGTTTTCTTTCATGAGAATAAGGATAATGTGGACAGAAGCACTTGCACTTCATGAAATTAAGAATAGAGACTTTCCCTTAGGCTACCAGCAAGCATGTAGTAGGTACTATCAGTCACTGGTCTGACAACAGCAGAGAGCCAAAACCGGTCTTCACAGTCCAGGGTTTCTTCTACACTGGGGAAGGATAATCACCCGGTGTTTAGCTGAGAGATTTCAGTGCACAAAACCTTCAACATTAACATTATTTGAGTACTATTTTGCCCATCACCTTCTAAAGATTCATTCCTGGCTCTAGTGTCATGTTGCTAGTTAGCACACCTTCATCTTGTTTGCATTAAAATAGAAAGTAAATTTGCTGTTG
Source organism: Jacana jacana (assembly GCA_013400555.1). NCBI lineage: Eukaryota > Metazoa > Chordata > Aves > Charadriiformes > Jacanidae > Jacana > Jacana jacana. Next base: position 25,835 of record VZTM01016017.1, on the reverse strand, counting down.
AATACTAATCCTAAAAGAAATGAGATAGTGCCTCTTTAGCCACCTTGAGAGTATCAGATGCTAAGGTGGTGTAACTAGCAACCAATACCTGTTATTTGATGAGAGTGAAACTAAATCCACTAACCTGAATCTGATCAATTATTTTTCAATATGAATTAACAAAAAGCAAACTTAAAAAAGGTCTGAACAGTGCCTGGACACCAACAATTGCTCTTAGAATAAGGTTTTTGTAAAACAGATAAATTTGCCTTAAAGTAAGGCAAAAACTTGAATGATTTCTGAGAGATATAAACTCCCATAGATATATATACACACTCTTCATTATTTTTAGCAAGCCAGTACAAACAGCCCCATCTTCAAAGAGCATACTTTCCTTATCCATGCCAGAGGACTAGAAAAGAGTGAGAAAGATGCAGTGTTAGAAACAGGGGTTTGTGTTTTCAACATGAACATTTTGTATTTTGAATGTTGCCAGATCCACTTTGAGATTTTAGCCAAGGCATCTGATACTTCACCCTCTTTCTGCGCATGTTTTCCCAACTTAAAATGGAGAAATAATACATCTCTCCCTTATACAATGATTCTTGCTCATTCTTTGAGGTCCAAAGCAGATTCAGACTGAGACAGACAACAATATTTCCAATGATAGTGGAAAAAACCTCAAAATCTAGAGACACAATTTGTCCCCCATCAAAAATCCAACCCAACAAAAAAACTCCCACAAAACAACAACAACAAAAAACCCTCCCCAAAACACAGTGAGAGGGAGGCTTTCTGTGCAGAATAAAACACACTAAATCTTACTCTGTCTCAGTTGTCCTACGACATCTAGCTGTCAGCTCCTTTGTGGCAATCATTTGCCTTTTTCCCATCTTCATGACTTTCCAAATGGCTCTAGAAGACAAAATTCCTGTTCACAGATGAAGTGCAACCACCATAAAGCAGGTGGGTTTTAGTCCAGGTGTAAGTTCAGATTCATAGCTATGTGTGTGTCTGCCAACTCAGCAATCACATTTTTCCTTTGCTTTCATCCTTCTTCTCTGGCTAACAGTCAGCAGAATTGGTCAGCAATAACTACCCTGGCAGGGGAGGAAAAGGCAAGTTTGATGGTCATTGAGTCACTGAAGGATGACCAGAAAAGTCTTTTTGCATGCTATATCGCTGCCATAATTTAGTCATAATATTTTATGTCATCTAACAATGCCAGGTGATGACTTGTGGAACAATCTTCAGATTTCTACCTTAAGATGTAATTGTACTGAAAAGCTACTGGACTTGTTAATGCCTACACAAATAATAGTGGCCAGACATTCAAGTGTAAATAGTGACCTGATGTGTCTTTCATGTAACATTAAAAATCGGAACTTGTGATGGACATTACCCAGAGCAGCAGTGACGACCTGCACTCCTCCTGAAGCAATAAGAAATGTGTGCCCTCAGGCCTTATGAAGTCAAATTCTAGAAAAGTAGCCCTTATTTCTGCAATAGCAGATGGACGGCCTAAGAATTTCAATTGCAAAATTATTGTTATTGTTAATATTATTATTATGATCTTCAGTTGTTGCTATTTATTAAAGAATAACATCACCTTAGACAAAGAAAGCAAGAATGTTATTAGATTAATAAAAGCTGTCACTTTTTGATAGGAACGATAGCAAGGATGGTTTGCTTTGATTAAATTTTAGTAGGAAAGTATACAGTAATTGAAAGCCACAAAGGATTTGTTTTACTAAACATTATGCATTAATTTTCCCCTATTTGATAGCCTATGTTAATTACTTGTGCATAGTATCAATTGGCACATATTAGTTAGGGTTTTTTTTTTTTAATTTCTGTTGGCCATTCTACTGGCAAGCAAAAACCTTTGAATGCTGCAACTGTCTGTCCTTTGGCCATTTAAGAATAACAGATAAAAAAATGTTCCAGCACTTGGGGAAACTAAGCCTCCAAGCGAGGGAGACATCTGCCTTCAAGTGAAGAATGAGCCTTTATTGGTTATGAATCTAAGTTAACAGTAAACATGCAATATACTGGATTAGAACTTCAGCAAGTTATTTAATTATTAATTGGGATACTGGAAATGAAGGTTCACCTACATTATTCTTCCACACACACTGCTTGAGACAAAGACTTGGGTTTTCACACATCTCTAAGATTTATGATAAATTTGAGGGTAAGCAGCCTGTCTTACCTACCTTACACAGGTTAGAAAGACCAAATTTATATCTCAAGTCCAAACCCAAAACTAAGTGTACTTTTCCCAGCATTTAAAATGCATTGTAAGGGAAAAGAACAAGTTTTCCTCAGCTCAGATGTTCCTTATTTCTGTCTCCTAGTTGTCAACTTAAAGATGCATTAATTTTTACTTTTATTCTGAAGAGCAACATGGGCAATTAGCACATAGAATATTGGAAAAATATGGAAAAAAAATAAAGAAAAGAAAATGAAGCCTACAACAGCTAGGCAGAGTAAACTGAATTCTTATGAGCACCAAATTGCAAAGATGGCCTGTATAGTTTATTTAAAGTTCGTTTGGCACTTGGCACTATTCACAGGTAAGAATGTATCATAAATTTAAGTATAAGTAAATAGATTACAATGGCAAAAGGCTCAATAAATGCATTGTCTGGAAATCCTTTTCCTCCTACCAGGATTCATCATACCTTTCGCAATAGCAGGAATTCTTGTTGCACATTTCAGCTTGTCTGTCAAGTACCTGTTTTCCACGAGTACATCACATATTCCTATCTTGGCCTTATAAAAGGTAATAGAAAACCCTATGTACATATGGCCATTTGTAAAGAACTCCTTCCCACAGAGCTTTCCCTGCTGCTGGGGGACTGGTGAGGGGTAGGCACTTGTGCAAGTGTCTTGCATGGGCCATAATGCACCTATGGGGGAAGGTCAATAAAGGAATAACAGCACCTTGCAGCCATGCAGCTTCTATCAAATGGACAAGAAATCTCTAAGTAGACATAGAAGCATCAGAAGGCTAGTTCTCACTTTGGTTTGTTTTTNNNNCAGAAGCTTTTTTTCACTTTTGTTTTTTTTTTTTTTTTTTTTTTTTTTTTTTTTTTAAGCTTTACTAAATAAACTACAAAAATGCATCATTGATATATTAAAGGTCTGGTCTTCTATGGACCTTCATTAGCTTAGCCAGACCCTGTTTCACCTGCAGAAAGAACATGTGTGAATATATGTGTGTGTGTGTATGGTTGGTTTTTTTTACTTACATTAATAAGGGCTCCACATGAGGGCGGTAAAAAGTTCTTATTCTTTCATTTTAGTAAGAAGTTTATGGAACATAATATACTTCAGGGCTGAGTTAGAACATGTCAGCCTCAGAAACAGGCAGACAATGCTCTCCTCTTTCTTTAAACACCACTCCCCAACTCACAGTCAGAGGGTCACTAAGGTGTGGCAAAAGCAGGTGATATTATATATCCAAAGGTCACATAGGCCAATAAAAGAGCTAGGAAGAGAAATCCCATCAGGAGAGTTCACAGCTGCTGTCCTGCCCACTGACCAAAGACACTGGATTGCTCCATCATTTAAGAATTTGAAATTTAAAAACTTGTTTCTTAGTAACATCCAAAAAAGAAACATTTGTGTAACCACTCCAGTTTGAACAACAGAGCTGCCTGTGACATGCAAATTAGCACAAACTGAAATTACTGAGGAAGAAGTGCATGTGCTCGATCCCTCAGAGAGGAATAACATGCAACTGCATCACCTGCCCATCTTCCAGCTGTAAACAGCAACTGTTATCAAATCCCTTTTTATTCTTATATTGAGTCTGGAATCCCACCCCCAAATTAATAATAACCCAATACACTGTTAAAAGTTAACCTCTATCCATAAGAATATTTATTAGAGTACAGATACAGAGAGGTGTCAATGTTATTGACACACTATCAAGAATTTATTGATGATTATCAAATATTCTGATTAGAGTGGGCAAGGAATGCTATTAGACCAATCAGAAGCAGGATACTTAGAGAGTATCAGTCATTTATATGCATACCAACGTGCTGTAAGGTTCCCAGGCTAGCAGCCAAGAAGTTAGGAAATTAGCTCTTTTTATCTCTCCTAAAAAGAAATAAAATATCCAGTATAGTATGATGTAAAAATTTCTGATAAACTGTGTTAGTATATAGACTGAAGATTAGAAAACTGGGCCACCCTCAGAAATACCTCCCAGTACCAGACAAGGAGACAAAGCAGAGGTTAAACAGCCTTCATTGAAAAGATTTAACTTCCTAAAAAATTAATAAAAATGTAGCTGTTTTTTAAAACACTTTTTTTCATTATGGTCAAATAAAAAGTTGGCAGTGCTATGAATGCAGAACTAATGAAAAATTAGATTTTTATATTTAAGAAGATTTTGAAAGAGATTCCTATTTTATTCTCTGTTTTACAGTGTCTTTGCTTAATGACAATGAGAAATACCTTTACTAAAAGAAATCCAGGAGGCAAACAAAACGCAAAGGGACGATTCACGTGTTGCACTTCTGAAAGTTTTTCCATGTTCCCTTTAACGCTGCTTGCTGCTGATGTTCCACACTATTAAAATAACCACCCCAGCTGAATCTGGGTATTATTTTCTGTAGTTAAAATAAAGAGACCTTTTTTTAAAATAAAGAGACAAAATAAAAAGACAGAAGTTTCTGTGGAGTAACATTGAACCATCAAGTCACAATTAAATGATTGCTATTAAATACAGTTAATTTACAAGAAGATGAGCCTGCACACCTCATTGTAGATGTAGAAATATTGTTAACACAGAGACAACTGCTTCCACCATTATGGCAGCTGGGAGCATCAGTCCAGCTCGAGCTGAGCTTTGGTCAGTTCATTTTGCCACAGTTTCCATCTCTACCACTCTGCAGCAATTGATATTTGTTCTTCTTCTATAGGTTATGCTTCCTGCTTAGTTTATCCTTGTTCTTCTGTTCCATTCATTAAATATTTCAAATATTCATTTCTAAAATTGGTTTTCAAATGCAAATACTTTCTACAGAATTTTCCAAAAATTACATTCTCAATGTGTCAAATTTTATAAAAATATTTTATAAAATTCACGGATGGAGGTATAGCTTAAAAAAAAAAAAAAGAGTAAAATCAAGGTAACAGCAGAATAAAATGCAAAAATTTGGGGTGTTTTGAATTTAAATAGTTTTTCAGAAATTGTTTTTTTGGTTCTTCGATCAGCCCATAATGGTCAGATATAAAAGAATGCACATTGTCCGCAGCCTCAGAAACAGGCAGACAATGCTCTCCTCTTTCTTTACTATAAGCATCTGCAAAAGTTCACAAAGCACAAAGTTCTCAATTTAAAAAGAATTAGAATTTTTAATTTATAAACTTC
>VZTM01016017.1:7248-20154 GCA_013400555.1 Jacana jacana | reverse complement strand
AATTTTATAAAATATTTTTATAAAATATTTTTTTAAATATTATATTTTATAAATTTTATTTTTATAAAATTTAATACATTGGGAATGTAATTTTTGGAAAATTCAATAGAAAGTATATCTATATAAAGAAAGTATATATATATATATATAAAATATAAAAATTCAATAGAAAGTATTTGCATTTGAAAAACAATTTTAGAAATGAATATTTGAAATATTGACAAATTAGAATTTTACCTTCATAAAAAAAAAAGGAAGAGGCGACCATTAATCTGTACCCCTTCCTTTTGTTATGTTTTTTTTTGAATAGGTCCATATATTATTTAATGGGTTTTGTAGAGATACATTTACATGAGTTATAGATCACATTACAACTGATGAATGCCCAACACATAGGTACGTTATGAAAGGTCATCAGTTACAAGGGAAAATGCATAATGGATGCCTGCTGAATACAATTGCAAGTTTTCTACGCTCATGCAGAGTAGCTACTTGGGCAACACCAAGCAGTGAAACTTTGAACACGAGCAACCTACGAACATTATTTAACTTTGAGGATCTACTTGGAGGTCTGTTGACTTGTGGGTTGCATTTGGCACAGGCAGGGTAGGACGCAGTGCACATCTGGGCTCTGCTCAAGAAGAACCAATCAAAATAAACCCCAGGTACACTGATGCTATATCCTAAAAAGACCACTAGGGAAATGCCCAACGTTTTCCATATTTTTTAAAAATTCCCCAGCTCTTAAAGCTCTCAGGTCTTCTGAAAAACAAAGAACAAAAATAACCATTTTATATATAAATGAGAATGACGATGAAAACCCATGACTTTGCTGTCTCACTGAAATTTTGTTCTACAGCAATTTTGTTATAGTCTAAGAAACTCAAAAACAGCAGGCACCTTGTAGCTTGTTTCTGACATTAGTGACGTACTCCCTTTAGCTGTCCAGCTTCGTTAGAAGAAAAGGGAGTTGCCTGTGCCCTTGTTCTCCCTCTGTGCTGCTTGCCACTGCCAGCACTCACACAAGCATCTTCCAATCTGATTTACTATTTCAAGAAACTCTTGAAACACAAGAGGATAGCCTTTGGGAGTTTCTCTGATTTTAGTTGGGAAGGATTTTTGTGTGCTGAGAAGCATAAAAATATGCAAGTAAAAGCACATTCCATCATCCATTATAAGATCATGGCTGTGCACAATATTTAACGTCTGGAATTTGATTCTGTAAACCCTCCCGCTATACTTTCGGTAAGATTAGGTACTGTACAAGCTTCTTTTGATTGCCTCAGTCAGCATGCTTGTGCAGCCCTCCACAAATCTGAGTTGTGAGAGTACAAGTCAGGCCAAGCGAGGCTGAGCGTATGGGGAGAAGGTGAGGTTATAAGGCAAAACCAGCCTGACTGCCTGCGCTCATCTTACCTGTGAAACTCAGCATCCCCGGAGGGGGCAACGCTCTTTTTCCAGCCTCTGTAGGCTTCAATCCCATTAGGACTGTGAAAGTCTACTTCATTATCCAGACATCTATTTCATTATGAATATGTGTCTAGACGTAAGAGAGATCAGAATACAGCAGTGCTCCTGGGCCGACACACGCTGCGACAGCAGCGAGCAAAAAGCCGCGCAGTGGCCTTAACTAACCTTTGTTAGCTCACATCTACAGAGAAAACCAAGCGAGCAGCAGAGCAGCTGAGGACTCTTAATTGCCTGAGTGAAGAAGCTTCCTCCTAGAGACCAAAATGAAGATTTGACAGTATGCCTTTGATTTATTAAGCAAAAACAGGACTTTATGATGTTTTCTCCTGGTAGCAGTTAATACGTTTTTCAAACAAACAAACAAAATAATTAAAGTTTAATTGAAGAAGAAAGCAGATTCTTCTGCATATATCAAACTTTTCTGTGAATTTGTAAAGGATAAGAAGGAAGAAACATGGGTTAATAGCTGAGCATATGCCTGAAAGCATTAACACCTTCTCCGAGTAGTATCTGTCAACAGCAGTAACATTGTTAGTGTCAGTGTACACTCTGGCTGTAGGAACAGTTGTGCAGTTTATCACCTCCATTCTTCCCAGAAGCCCCATCCAACTGTCTGTGTTATTTCTTTGTTTTACCACCCATGCTTTTTANGCAGACAATGCTCTCCTCTTTCTTTACTATAAGCATCTGCAAAAGTTCACAAAGCACAAAGTTCTCAATTTAAAAAGAATTAGAATTTTTAATTTATAAACTTCCTTCAAGGTTCTTTCATCCTTCACAAAAGAAACTAAATTCATTCCTGCTTTTAATAAGTATTACTGAATTGATGTTCCACCAAGAATGTTAGTATGTACTTTTACAGGTGTGTGATATCTTCAAACTAAATTACACGCCTATAAAGCCTAAAGATATATCATTTAGTTTATTATACAGTTATACTGTACCAATATATGTTCAATTTCAGAAAAAAGCAGACCATAAATGCCCATAACATTTTTTCTAGATGCATACCAATGGGCAGGACAATTCAGAGTAAAGGATGAAAGCATTGTTAATGCAAATACCTAAGATTCAATGTTACATTCCTCTCTAAGGCCCGAAAGCATGCTTTTCATGCCTACCTGTCCAACATGAAATATTTTCTTGCCTCTAAAAGTAGCCCAAAACGTAAATATTATTTCATATATTTTTAGCGATATACCTTATCAGAAAATTCACATCACTGTATGTCCTATTAGTCATAGGGAGTATTTCAGCCAGTGTAAACAGTTCTATAGACTGAAACGCTATTAATAAAGCTGAAGATTTCAGAAAAGGTTCCTGTCTTTACGCACATGCTTATGGTAAATGCTGTGGACAATGGGCATTCTTTTATACGTGCACATTATGGGCTGATCGAAGAACCAAAAAACAATTTCTGAAAAAATATTTAAACTCAAATCACCTAAATTTTTGCATTCTATTCTGCTGTTACCTTAATTTTTACATTTTTTTTAAAAGCTATACCTCCATCCGTTAATTTTATAAAATATTTTTATAAAATATTTTTTTAAATATTATATTTTATAAATTTTATTTTTATAAAATTTAATACATTGGGAATGTAATTTTTGGAAAATTCAATAGAAAGTATATCTATATAAAGAAAGTATATATATATATATATAAAATATAAAAATTCAATAGAAAGTATTTGCATTTGAAAAACAATTTTAGAAATGAATATTTGAAATATTGACAAATTAGAATTTTACCTTCATAAAAAAAAAAGGAAGAGGCGACCATTAATCTGTACCCCTTCCTTTTGTTATGTTTTTTTTTGAATAGGTCCATATATTATTTAATGGGTTTTGTAGAGATACATTTACATGAGTTATAGATCACATTACAACTGATGAATGCCCAACACATAGGTACGTTATGAAAGGTCATCAGTTACAAGGGAAAATGCATAATGGATGCCTGCTGAATACAATTGCAAGTTTTCTACGCTCATGCAGAGTAGCTACTTGGGCAACACCAAGCAGTGAAACTTTGAACACGAGCAACCTACGAACATTATTTAACTTTGAGGATCTACTTGGAGGTCTGTTGACTTGTGGGTTGCATTTGGCACAGGCAGGGTAGGACGCAGTGCACATCTGGGCTCTGCTCAAGAAGAACCAATCAAAATAAACCCCAGGTACACTGATGCTATATCCTAAAAAGACCACTAGGGAAATGCCCAACGTTTTCCATATTTTTTAAAAATTCCCCAGCTCTTAAAGCTCTCAGGTCTTCTGAAAAACAAAGAACAAAAATAACCATTTTATATATAAATGAGAATGACGATGAAAACCCATGACTTTGCTGTCTCACTGAAATTTTGTTCTACAGCAATTTTGTTATAGTCTAAGAAACTCAAAAACAGCAGGCACCTTGTAGCTTGTTTCTGACATTAGTGACGTACTCCCTTTAGCTGTCCAGCTTCGTTAGAAGAAAAGGGAGTTGCCTGTGCCCTTGTTCTCCCTCTGTGCTGCTTGCCACTGCCAGCACTCACACAAGCATCTTCCAATCTGATTTACTATTTCAAGAAACTCTTGAAACACAAGAGGATAGCCTTTGGGAGTTTCTCTGATTTTAGTTGGGAAGGATTTTTGTGTGCTGAGAAGCATAAAAATATGCAAGTAAAAGCACATTCCATCATCCATTATAAGATCATGGCTGTGCACAATATTTAACGTCTGGAATTTGATTCTGTAAACCCTCCCGCTATACTTTCGGTAAGATTAGGTACTGTACAAGCTTCTTTTGATTGCCTCAGTCAGCATGCTTGTGCAGCCCTCCACAAATCTGAGTTGTGAGAGTACAAGTCAGGCCAAGCGAGGCTGAGCGTATGGGGAGAAGGTGAGGTTATAAGGCAAAACCAGCCTGACTGCCTGCGCTCATCTTACCTGTGAAACTCAGCATCCCCGGAGGGGGCAACGCTCTTTTTCCAGCCTCTGTAGGCTTCAATCCCATTAGGACTGTGAAAGTCTACTTCATTATCCAGACATCTATTTCATTATGAATATGTGTCTAGACGTAAGAGAGATCAGAATACAGCAGTGCTCCTGGGCCGACACACGCTGCGACAGCAGCGAGCAAAAAGCCGCGCAGTGGCCTTAACTAACCTTTGTTAGCTCACATCTACAGAGAAAACCAAGCGAGCAGCAGAGCAGCTGAGGACTCTTAATTGCCTGAGTGAAGAAGCTTCCTCCTAGAGACCAAAATGAAGATTTGACAGTATGCCTTTGATTTATTAAGCAAAAACAGGACTTTATGATGTTTTCTCCTGGTAGCAGTTAATACGTTTTTCAAACAAACAAACAAAATAATTAAAGTTTAATTGAAGAAGAAAGCAGATTCTTCTGCATATATCAAACTTTTCTGTGAATTTGTAAAGGATAAGAAGGAAGAAACATGGGTTAATAGCTGAGCATATGCCTGAAAGCATTAACACCTTCTCCGAGTAGTATCTGTCAACAGCAGTAACATTGTTAGTGTCAGTGTACACTCTGGCTGTAGGAACAGTTGTGCAGTTTATCACCTCCATTCTTCCCAGAAGCCCCATCCAACTGTCTGTGTTATTTCTTTGTTTTACCACCCATGCTTTTTAAGAAGTATGTGTTGAAAAAAAAAAAAGGATTTTGTGATAGTCTGGCAGTCTTTTTAAATTTCTTGCTTTATTACCTTGTGGATATAATTGCATAATGATATATTTAATTTTATCCCCTATGACTTGCAGAAGCAGACTGTTATTGTTCCAAGTATACTCTTACAGTTACACATTTTCAGTAGTGCCTAGCTATGGGTAGCCACTAATTTATTGCACATAGTTATAAGCAATTCAATTTAATTATTTAATTGTTATCTTTTACTATCAATGTCATTAAAATTTTTGGTTAATTTATTGGGTGTTAAGTTCTGATGCTTATTTGTTATTTCATGTGTCTTTATGTAAAGGCTGTCTTAAAAATGGTCTCTGTGTAACTAAGAAATTGCCCAGTGTGGAAAAAACAAACACATTATCAAAATAATGCTGCTGATGAGAGCAAATATACTGCTTGTGCATGAGTCTGTAGGGGCAGAGTCTTGCGTGGTCTAATCCTCTTTGTAAAAGTGAACATATTTTATGTTCACTTAAAGCATCTAGAAATCTTGTTCCCTTTTCTTCTGTGGGTCCCCCTTGGTAACTAAGAAACTTATGGACCTTTTTTTTTTTGGCTAGACTTTTTGCAGGATAGTTTAGTAAAAAATAACTCAAATAAAAACTTGAGCTTCTAATGAGGAATTTAAATAAACAACTCACTTTGACTCTTAGTTTTACTTGCTCAGTCCTATACTCGGATGTGGTTTTGCAGGGATGCATCACACAGCTATTATTCTTGTTGAGTGTACAATTTAAAAGACGCATACCTTGTCCTCACAAGAAAAAACTTGAATCTAATGAAAAATAAATATTGCAGCACCAAAAGACTTCCCTTGGTTTCAAGTTCCTATTTTATTTTGACATCTCTATTACTGGAAATTGGCAGATGCAAATATCTTCGTTCACAATCTTTAATGCCTGCCTTACAGATGAAAAATCCATTTGTTCTGCCCACAACATAGCAGCATTCACTCAAGACCACCTCTTCTTTCTTTTTACGGCTCCCAGTGTTCACAAACAAACAGCAATACTTGAACCTCTGAGAATGAAGCCAGCAAACACATATTTTCTAAATTCTCAAGTCAGTTTTGAGCATCTAGTTGACTAGCTGGCCTAAATGTAACAGTTCAAGAAACTAACCTTAAATATCTGTATGGATGACTCTTTTGACCTCTTTGTTTCACTGCCAAATTAGTTGGTGATTTAGAATTTTATGCTTGAGGTTTTTTCATTTGTCTGTTTAGCTTGGTTTTGTGGTTTTTTTGTTGTTGTTTTTGTTGTTTTTTTTTTTTTTTTTTTTTTTTTTTTTTTTTTTTTTTTTTTTTTTTTTTTAGATTGATTGTCAATCTCTGTACTGTCTTATTCTGTCTTTACCTACCTACATTTCAGAAGGTCCCCTGAAGTGCCAGTTATTGTGGGACACTTTTCATCATCTGACTTTCCACTAATAAACACTTTCCTAACAATTCTCAGCTTGCTCTGTGGTTGTCACCATTGGCTTGAACATGCCACACCCCACAGAGGGCTGTGTTCACCCACTGGCTCATCCTGCCTCTACTTTGTGCCAGACTGAGCTCCATCAATGTGGATAATTATCTTGAAGAGAATGGACATGTGAGCAATCCAGGCCTAGTGACATTGACCAAAGTCTGAAGTTAGCATTCATGGTCTAACTTCAAGGTTACTAAAGGACAAGCATAGCTGTGAAAACAGGGAGCTGGAAGAGATAAAAACAACTCTTGGATGCAGAATGCAAAACAGGAGGACTGTGTAGGGCTGCGTGACCTTCGCGTGGACAGTTTTAGTTATCCAATTATATACTGCTTAGTTGCTCATGATAAGTGTACGTGTACCAATCAATGTTGTAGTTTACTCGCCTGATCATTGCTAAAGAGTATATAAGATGCTGTCTGGGCTTGAATAAAGGAGCCAGCTTATGATTACATTAATCAGCGTGCTGTCCGATGATCTCCAGCACATCAACTTTTGCAGCTCTGCTCCTTCAACTGGAGAATGTACCGGCCACATGGATCAATAACACCTACCATTATCTATTCATTTTAGCATCTTCTCCCATTCTTCACTACTTAAATCTACACTTTTAGAGAAGGTGTTGAATCAGGTTACAGAAACTGTGTAGCTTTGTTTCATCCACCTCTAGATTTCTATTAGCTTTCTGATTTCATCTTCCATTATAACAGACTTCTGATTTCAGTACAGCTGTTAACTGGAGTTCCTGCTTAAATGTTTACAGCTCTTAAAGCTCTGAATAGTTTGAAGAGTTCTGAGCTTTTCTTTTTAATCTACAAAAGAAAGAAGCTTGCTTTTTCCAAATCACTATACGCCCAGATTAGCTGATTTAATAGAATCCTCAGGTTCATGACAGTAATTATAATGCATTTGCCATGTTGTTTTCTGACTTCCTTTTTTTGTTACAATTGCTGTGCACTATGTAACACTCTCTGCCAGATACTTAAAATACGATGTGCAAGGTTTAAGAAGTGTAGGGCTGCTCTTAACACTAGGTCAACAGGATTCACTCAGTGGGTCATTAAACAGATACGTCTCTATTTCAGTTGTTTGACAACATGCACTAACAGAATTAACTAAATTTTAAACTAAAAGAAAGTTCAAAGGTCACTTCAAAATTACATTTTCAAGGTTGCCTGGGCAACATGCATTTGTCTCCGAGTGCCCATTCCCTATAGTACAGTTGCCTTTGCCCCGTCAGCTTCAGCACTGTTTTCTGTCTTCCTTCTGGCACACTGAGGGCCTTTGGTGGACAGCGTTCACTGAAAGGAAAGCTACTGAAAAAGGTCTTTCAATACCTTTCTCATGCAATATGTAATCTTACATCTTATTGACTTACCATCACCCTAGGCATACAATGAATACAGAATTATTAATTTCCTTATGGATTTTGTATGGTGCTTTCTCTACAGCATCCGAATTCTTTGAAAACATTAATGAACTGAACCTCTCAACACCCTTGTGGAGTAAGAGGATATTTTTATCACTGTTATACACAAGGGGAATGGAATATTTAAGATAAAATCCAAAATGTTCAGAATTGTCAGCTAATTTTGTTCACCAATTTTGAAATTCTAAGGACCTAAGTTTTCCAAAAGCTAAAGCTTTTTAAAATATTTTTGTATGGTCAGACCAAAGAGTCTGATTGCATCAGTTGCTACTGTGAATGCAAAATGTTACACACATTCAACATTATTTTTGAGATCAAGCCTCAGTTGTCTCAAGCTGAGCGCTCAAAATGAAGAGACTTAAAATTGAATGACCTGTCTGTTGCCTTAAAGGAACCATGAGGTTTAGGTATAATGCTTACCTCACTCAGGCTAAAAATCAAAGTAGTATTCTTTCTCTTTCAGTGTCATTCACAAGATCACTTCCACCTGACACAAGAAATCAGATTTCCTGTAGAGCTCTATCTTCTTCCCTGAATGACTCCAGCCTGTGACTAAGCAACTCCAGCCTGTGCACCAAAAGGGCTAGAAACTGAAGAAAAAAATATGTGTATCATTTGTATAAACTGAAGACCATGTGAGATCCCTGTGTGCAAAGGGTAAGAGTTACAGTAACACAATTACCATGGGTGAGAGTTCTGAAAAGTCTTAGACCAGGGACTGAGGAAAACATAGAGACAGGTCAGCACCAGAGAGATGCTGTGAGACAGAATTAGACAAAAACCTGATTTTTTTACTCATTTCCACCACTGCCCAAATTATTTCATTATAACCAAATTTGGAAAGCTATTCCACTGCCAAAGACTTCCCTGATGCCTAATTATCAAGTTTAGCAGTTCTATTCTCTGCTGGCAAGGTCTTATAGACAGGACATCTTACAAAAGAAGTATGGCCATTCAGACATGCAAATGCTGTTACCTACACGAATACACCTATATAGATGCACTAAAAGCTGCTCGGTCCCCGAGCTTTTCCAGAGCTGTTGCTTGTCTTCCCCTGTAGGAATGGTCTGCTTCCTTCTCTTCAGATGTAAAATTGTTTTACTGAGTAGGTCTAATTGTCCAGTTCTGTTCTGAACCAGCACAAAGTTCCCCTCCATAATTTACCATTTTACCAGCCTCTGCAGCTTTCACAAAGTTTGTCAGAATACTCCTATTTCTCCCAGAAATTGAACCTTACTGGAAAAATTCTTATAGCATGATCATTGGCCTGCCACTACTGTCTGGGACAGATCTGACAGGTCAGTTTTCAACATTTCAAGTTCTTGTAAGAGACTGGCTTAAAATCTGGTGGGGTTTTTTTAACATCAGAAATAACAAAGTCACATGTCTTACCCACTCCAAGGATGTCTTGTATTTTCATTAGAGAGAAATAGCATATGGCCCTTTTATAGTCTCTTCCTTATGAATCACGTCTTCCTTTCTTATATTAGTAACTCCATGTTAACCTGTTGCCTGATAAATTGTTTTAAGAACATTCATTTCTATTACCTTATTTTGTACTGCAAGAAACACACATCAGATATTTCTTCTCAGCTTTTAGACACAAAGTTCTAGCTCGAATAAGCATTTGCTAATTCCAATCCTACTTCATTAGTTCCCGCTCTTGATCTAAAGATTATTTCCAATACTTCTTCCCTGGCCTTTCTTTTTGTGGACCCATTGCATGGAATGCACTTGCCTGAGATGCTGCATCCCCTCAAATTTCACGCGGCATTGAACTTTGTGCATTTGCTGATTTTCTCCTCTAGAGTAGCTTCCATCTTGCTTTCTATGCCACAATTCTCTTCTGCCCTCTGGGAGAGATGGAAACACTCTATCCAACCTTCCCTTCATTTTACCCTGACAGCTTTCTAGAGGGAAGCTACCTGAATTTCCTCTTGCTGAAGGCTCTCCCCGAAGTTCTGTTTGCAACTCTGCTCAGCTACTACACTTTCCTTTACAAACATTTTGTCCAGAGAGAAAGAATTCTGGATTAAGGTACAAGAGAAAGATCTGTGGATGGGAAATTATTAAATATTTTAAAGTATCTGTTTGATAATCTTGATGTAAAGAACCTAGAACTGATAAATTTTCAGATTGAAGTAACAAACTTTTTCACTTTTTAAATAATACAGAATACAAATACTTAGCAAAACACAGTTAATAGTTGCTCTCTGAATGCAATGCAATGGAGCATCAGATTGACTGGGCTGAGAAACTGGATTCCTCAAGAAACCTTACATGAGATTTTGCTATGCAAAACATGAAGTCAGACATACACCATCCAAAGATGCCTAGCAGCTAAAACACAAAGAGGAGAGGACAGAGAGTTCAGTCCTAATCTTTGGCCTGTCACCAAAATACTGAGCTGCTTTGTAGGTGTTCTCTCTCCTGTCTTGACATAAATTTGCCTATCTGTAAATGGAAAGATACTGGTATTAAACCCTCCAAAGTATCAAAAGTTTAACAAACCAGTATTCAAAAGTAATGACAATTTATTTTTTTTTCCTGTGGACTAAACTGAAAAGTTAAAGAGCACTTTCTTTTCTCAACTTAAGAAAAAAAAGTCTGTGTTTTTCCCCTCCTCTCCTTCCCACCTTCCAAAATGTGAGACTGTACAATTTACTTTATTAAAGAATGTTTTTGGATGTAAGAAGAAATACCTCACTCTAAAAGCCTCTCCCCATTTCACCCGCAAAAGCGTAAGCTTTATGTTCCTCTCGGATTTGTAATTTTTGTTTTCTGTACTCTAGCTATAGCTACTACCATTACATCCAAACCCATCATTAATTGTCTCAAACAGCCCTAAAGTGTACTTTCCAATAAACTAAATACTGCAAAAAGTACAGACCTGTATCTTCATCACAGTAACAAACCACATCATCAAAAGGAGTCATACTGACAGCCATGGCTCCAGCCTACGCCACTGGGAAATGGAAAGAGAAGAGCTGAACTGGGTGAGAGAAAAAAAACAACTCTAATTAGGCAGCGAAGCAGAGCACTGATTTGCATTCTGTGTAGGTGCATCATGACTGAACGTAAGGGGCTCATAAGAACCACCTCTAAGCAACACAGAATGCATGCAAAGCATTGATATAATAGAGGAGTTGTGCTGTGTACGATAACAGCAGATTTGATACTCCAATTCTTGAATGTTTCTATTTTTACACAATTCTTTATACAAAAAAAAAATAAAATCAGTAAGTTGTTAAACTAGTCTAGTTCCTAGTGCTGGAACAGAAGAAAGGAACTGGAAGAATCTAATGTCCAGTGTTGTTTCAACCAAAGATTTGGAGCACAACTTTCACAACAGTCATTTCTTTTGTCCAGCAGTTATCTACCCAAAGTTTACTTTCTGCTTTGCAGAATATCCTAAAATCACTCTATCCAGAGTGTAGAGTGACAACGCCAAGTTAAGAAGATACATACGGTTTCAGGGTTTTTTTAAAACAATATTTTTGGGGCTTTTGTCCAGAGTTATCTTAATGTGAAAAGTTAGAAAACCTTTTTAATCCACTTCTGCAGAGCAATCCTGGACAGCATAGAGTCAGCATGTGCCCAGTGGAAAGGTATCGCATTGCAATACAGGTTAACCCACAACAGGAAAGTTTAAACAACAAAATGAGGCTATTCTGTTTTTTAAGAAAAATTAATGGGCAACATTCAGTAGAGTAGGAAACCAATAAAAGGATTTTAACAAGTCACAAAAGTATGTTATTCTGACAAACTCAGCTTGTCAAACTTCTATTGGTTCTGATAAAGCATTTTCCTCATTGTAAAATTTAGTAGAAATACTGTATTGATTTTAAATGATAAAATCTTGCTTTGTGTGCTGATTTCTCAAGCTTCTGTAATTCCTAATGAAGAATTGAAGAGTGGTTTTGGGGCTGTTATAGGANCAGTGGACTCTGAGGAGTTTAGAAATATTTACTGTGTAATTCACTCATAATTTCTTAATCTTTAATGTCTCAGCGATTAAATATCCTAAAGCAATCACAAAATTAATCTCTCTGTATCTTTCAGAATGCCCAACATACAAATTTACTTATAATTTTCTCTAATACATGAACAAGAGCAGAAGTGTCACAGAACATTAGGAAGGCTAAGAAATGCATGGTTTAAAGGTCGACAGGAGGGAAGAACAACTCTGTGAATCAGTTGAAAAAGGAAAGCCAGACTGCAAGATTATATGAAAGCCACTATTTTCAAGTTTTATAGCAACATTGGTATATTTATAGATTCTGAGGTTTTGTTTTGGGTTTGGAGGTTATTTTTTTTGTTGTGGGGTTTTTTGTTTTGGTTCTCTTTCCAAAATGGGAAATCCTAATTTACATTAAGTTGTTGTAGTGCTGAGATCAGAAGCTGGTTACTTCATGCCCACTATGGTTCCTGGATTTCTGCATCTCAGCTAGGGTAGACTTATGTAGAACTTCAAATCTCAGGAAAATGCCAAAAACTAGCGTTAAAAGACCAGAAACTTTAATCTGTTCTTCATTTGAGTACAATCGTATAAATTTACAGAGGATCTAGATAGTAAATAAAAACTTCACCTTGAAGGAGGTATCCAGAGTGCCAAAACATGAAGGTCCTCAAGAGACAAAATTTGCCTGCCTGGTGAGTGCATTGCCAAAGGAATTCAAGTCAGGCTGCTGCTCTGAACTGCATTCTGGAAGAGAGTTTCTTCCATCCTCTTTCTCCCTCTGTTGACCACACATGGTGTCAGGACATGTAGCCTCTTAACATTGAGCACCTAAGATATTAAGGAAAAACTCAGAATAGCCATACTAGATTTAAAAGTACAGTGACC
>VZTM01016015.1:107715-118115 GCA_013400555.1 Jacana jacana | reverse complement strand
AAATGATTCTATGATTCTATCTCCCTTGCTCTTAAAATTCATCAGTCTTTTTTGCACTCTGTTCTAGTCTCTTTTTTAATTAAGATCATTACTAATTAAATGACTGTGTTTCATCTAAAATCATTCTAATTTTTCCCTGCAGCTGCTGGCTTTCACTAGAGAATGGAGCAATCTGGGCTTTTGTGGCACCGGCGTTGTTTGTAATTCTGGTAGGTAAACCCACAGCTGCTGCTGTTTTCTTGTTGCCTGTCTGTGTCAGCCACAAAGCAGACCTTGTGCCAGGCCAGGGAACGTGGCTGTCTATTAGTTTATACAAATTAATTCCCATGCTGTCCATTTCACTACTCAAAGACAAAAATACAACCTAAAAATTCTGGGAGAGTCCTCTCTTGAAACATCCCTCTTGGGGCCATTAATAACCATGTAGAATTGAGTAATTTCGGGAGTTTTAATAATTCTCAGAAACACCTCCCAGAAGAACAAACTCTGGTTTATATACACCAGTGAAAGTGGAAAGGCTGATTCCACCCCACTGGTATTTGAAGCTTGTATCACCTTTCCCAGTAAATCCAAGTGCCCTCAGTGAAGGTGACCATCGCAGAGTTTCAGCAGTCAGTAGCAAGCAGGAGTGGGTTAAAACAACGGGGTGAGCTGTCACCTTTTGGGAGGGATCTGGGGAAGATAACAAGCTGCACCTGTCTTCTCACAGTGACAAAGAATTTGTGCTGTTCCTCTGTTTGGGGAATTTGCTGTCAGGCAGGGCAGTTTGGCTGATGGAGGCAGGGCAAGGGGAGTGTCCTGGGGTTCAGGAGCTGCAGCAGCCACCTCTAGCAGCTGTACTGAACATCATCTTTCCAGGGGAGAGTGCAGGTTCATGGTGTCAATGCTGATGCACAAATGCTCTGCAGCAGTTTAATTATGTCTGCGCATTAAATTGCAGTGAATTGTAGCTTAATCACTCTGATTACTTAAGTATTCAGGGGTGTTTGCAGGGATTAAGCAGGAGGCTATTCCTTTCAGCACTGTTTCCAATACTTTAATTGATCAAGCTATCTGCAATTTTTGCTGCAGGTTATAATGTCAGAATGACAGTAGGAACATGGAACAGACTCACTGATTAGTGACATTGGGTTGTCTTTAAAGCTTTTAGAGCTTAGATTTTAAAGGCATGAGCCCAAATGTAGACCATGGTCTGCCTGCTGTGCTGTTTAAGGAGGGTCAGGTAAAATAAGATCCTGACTTCTTGCATGAAAGAGCATCAAAAGAACCCACTGACTGTACCTTTTACTTCCCTATGAAAACTAGGATTTCCATGGAATGCACAAAGAAACTTTCCTAAATGTCATCACATGGAAAAAACCTGCAAGTCCTGCTCACAAGGGAAGGAAGGAGCGCTCTTTCTATAGAACCACCAGTGTTTAGCATTGCATATCTCTGTAACTATTTGGCAAGCAGAAGGTGCCTCCTTGGCTGACCTTTTCCATCACAGGCAATTTTACACGGCAGCTGAGTGAACATCCTACCCTTTGCCTGGGAGACAGTAAAATCAGCACATCTTATAGGAGCCCAGCCCAGTCCAGCATCTTCCACCCAAGATACAGCCTCTGAAAAACTGATATAAACATAGATTAAGAAAACGATGAAAACAGTTGCTATATTGGTGTGACAGATATCACCTCATGTTACTCTTTCAACCAAATTATTAATAGCAATACTGAAAGTCCCTGTGCACTATGGGCAGAGCTTATTTTACCTAAGCATGTGTGTATAAGTAAGAAATGCTGGTCACAAGATGAAAGCTGGCTAAACAGATCTGGACTTTGTTCCAACAAATTTAATTTCTTGTTGGTCTGTACCTTGGTCCTTCTGTATGTGGGCTTATATTCAAGATATGTAGGTATTGATGATTGGAGAACTAATTTTCAAATATCTCCTTCTCACATTAGCACTTGCTGGCCATTGTTCAGCAGCAAAAGAGGAAATGAGATGCAACCAGTGAAATCAAATCTTTCCCAGCTGCTGTCCAAAGATGGTATTAATCAAAACAGGCCAGATAGTGAAGTGCTTACTCACCTGAGTGAGCACAGCCTTCAACAATTTGCATGCGTAGCTGCTTGCCAGTGAAAGTAAGGATTTAACTAGTTGGCTTTTACTGACGATACATAGTATTTGTGCAGCTCGAGTTATGTTCTTGTAGGGATTCAAATATTTTGAGAAAAAATGAGCTCACGAGGATGATCCTTGTAGAGCAATTTGTTAAATAGTCTAAACTCAGGTCTGCCCAAAATAGCAGCAAGCTAGCTGACAAATTATTCTCTCTGGGCATTGAATGTGCTAGCTGAAAAATGTGATAGTGCCTATAGGGAAATAACAAGGCTAAAAGCTATTTTGTGCGTGTGTGCGTGCCTGCCTGTCCTCTTTACATAACAAATTAGCCACCAGTTGCATGAACTAGTGTTTTGCTCTGAAAATACATATCAAGAAGCAGTTTTTGACTACTTCCATCCACAGTTTCTCTCTGCCAAGAAAAAGGATTGCACTGAAGAAGGCAGGGGGACTGCTTTTTTCAACTCTCACTCCCTAGAGACCAGACAGACGCAGTCGGCTTTTGTCCTGCCACAGCCTCGCAGGCGATACCGACATCACGGAGCCTTAGAACAGAATGATGTGGTGGGAGTGTGACTGGGAAAAAATACTCATGCATACTTTTCTAGGGAGTAATTCACAGAACCTCCCAGCCCTATACAGATTTCCATACCCAAAATGCTCTTTCCTTGGTGTTTATGTCAAGGGATGTGATAAAAGAAATTGTTCCTTCTACATGTAGGTATTTTAGCTTGTACCTGCATCTTTAAAGATGTTTAAAGATCACTCTCCTTAGCCCCAAACCACAACACCTAAGCCTCTATAGCATCTTCTTAAATCAGCTTAGGCCAAAAAAAATGTTGCAATTAATTTGAAAACCAAAACTCAGCCAAAACGGGCCTGGGATAGGCCAGGCTTCAAAGAAAAAAAGCACTTGACAAAGTACCTGAATTTTTGGAACATGATATTAAACTTTTGGCAGAAGGCTTTGTTTGTTATCAACCATCTGCTGCATTGGTGTGTTTCCATAGATATGGCAGAATTAAGGAGATTCTGCGGAAAGCATCTGCTTACATGGAGCAGCGGGTGTGCTGCAGACAGCGAGCAATCCACTGGTGGGGAGGGACTGGGCTGTATTGACAAGTCCTTTCTATCATTTTCCCTGGAAGTAGCTTTTAGAGCTAAATGATTTTCATTAGTATATTTTCTGTGCTGTGGGGACACCGGCTTTGAAACCAGTGTCTTCAGATGGTACTTTTGAACCTTGGGTGCCAGGTTGAGATTGCCATCACTGGCCTCACTGGGTACTTGCTTATGAATATTCAATGTATAGAGAAGATATTCTCTCCCTTAAACCTGGTGATCGTACAGGATGTAGTTCTGATGCCTCATGGCATTCATGCCGTTATGTACTAGTGCAGAATTAGCAAAATTTTTGTATGTTGAATAGTATCTTACTCTGCAGGTAGGCCCACTGACTGAAAAGTGACAATTGGTGTCTCTTATCGGGCATCATTCCTCATGGGAAAAGGTGACAGAACTGGACCTGTTCTTAAAGGCCCTGAAGCAATAAGATTGCTCGGAGTCACTGAAAGTACATACTTAAGTGCTGTAGTGGATTAGAGCGCAAATGAACAGGCCACGGCTGCTAAGCTTCTCATTGTATTCTTACTAGGACTCAGTTATAAGCACTTCCACTGTTTTAAAATTAAATTCCTTCATTATTTTAAAATTAAATTTCTACTTACTTAAGCAACAGGAAAGCACACAGCATTTTTTCAAACATGGGGACAGATTGTAAGAAATTAAAAATTAAGGATTATTATTAGGAAAGAGTAGAAGTCAGGAATCTGTAACACCTTTTATTTATTCATTTTCTTGTGTGTTTCCAACCTCAATGTTTGACTCCAGTGCTTAGCTCTGATGGGTGCAATACCACATGCATTAGTATGAAGTCATGTACAGAGAAGTCTGAAGTAACTCAATTGTGTATATTCCAACTCAAGTTTCGCTGGGATAGCTAAGAGTAGAATCAGGTTTTCCAAAGTCATTCTCTGACATTTCAACATCGATCTAATGGAATTGACTAACTGTTTGGAAATGTGTAATACCCAGGCATGATTTTTGGTCTTACCCAGCAATGGGCTGCAAATGCAGCAATGCCCAGACTTGGTGTCACGCTAAGGCTCAAATTAGCCTGCACTGTGAGAGCTATGTTAAACCTCAGATTGGAGGAGTCAGTTACAACTCCCTGTACCACTGCCTGAAACTGACGTGGAGCCTAAAATAGTTTGTGGTTTTAGAGGAAAGCTGGCCAATGGATTTAATTAAGGCAGTATGTTTTATATGTTTGGTTTTTTTAGCTCCTCTGTGCTGCCAAGCCTTTTCTTGGCTAGTATGAAACACACCACATCAGAGGGTTTTACATTTGGGATTTCTGCACTGCCCTAGAGAAGAAACAAAAATCTCATGAGACTTAGAAGAAATCTAGGTGAAACCCCTGAAAAAAAAAAAAACAAACACAAACCTAAGTGAGGGAAAGAATTTGTCTCACTGTATCTGATCTGACAATTCTTTTTATGAGATAAGATACTGAAAGAGGTCCTTTTTTACTTATTTAACTCTCTTCCTGATCTGACAATTTTCAGTCAGATGAAGTTGTCACTAGAGTGAGACAGAGCTCCCTGATGTCATTGGGATCTTTCCATGGGCTCTGGTGGGCTTTGGATCAAGCCTATGATAATGGGAACTGGCAGCTCCTGCTGATTTTGCAGAGAATTGGGTTGGACAAGCTGCCTTGAAAGGACTCTTGTGAGTGAGGAAACGAGCGCTAACATTATTAGTTATATTTCCGTGAAAAGTAGAGTGTGGCCAGTACCTGCAAGCAAAAATATTCTAAGTTCCTGTGTAATTTTAAGGCAAAAGAACTGGAGCTGTCACATAATCTGGCCTTTCAGAAAAGTAAAAAATAGCAACTATACACAGTTCCTCCATGTTTATTCTACTTTGACGGTTCTGATAAAGGTTAAGCATAACAAGTGGTTCATCAACTAAGCATTCTCCAGATCTTTGGCAGAGTATTTACATCAGATGCCAAAAAAATCACTGGAGGAACAATTCAGTGGCTGCATTTTGGTTTCCCATTATAAGGGCTGTGGAAATATCTCCATGTTTTCCTAATTGAAATATCAGCAAAGGAAGACATTTGTAACTGATGTGTTTATTTAGGCAGGATAAGATTACCCTAATTTCTCAAAATACCTGAATAAAAATTTTCAAGTAGTTCAGAAAATTTAAGGCAGAACTTTGGGACTTGAGTGTAATGGTTCATTGCTAATTTCACAAGTGCCTTGGTTTTTATCAGCAGTGAGATTACAGTGTTTCCCTCTCATCTTTTCAGCATGTTACTAATGCACCCTGGAAAGGATAGTCCCACTGGCTGCACAAGAGGAGAAGTTCAAGGCCTTTTAAAATTTCTCCTGTGGACCATTCAAAATACCTAGGAACTGAATTTCCAATTTAATTTCTTTTATATATAGAAATTAACATTTAGCTAGAAATGCCAAACAGTTTGTACTTTAGAAAACCATCTTACTTATCTCCTTTGACATTATCTTGCTTGTGCTGTTTTTATGACCAGATCTTAGGGTACATATCCAGTTTGAGTGAGTTTGCAAGATTCTGAGTATTCAGTTGTTGGTGCTTGTCATTCTTAACTTTCACTGACTTTTGCAAGATGTAGGAAATTCAGAATTTGAAGAATGAGGTTTCTTTTCTTGGTGGTGGTGGTTTTGTGTTTTTTTTTTTACTTCATTGGATTTCTTTGGGACATGTTTGAATATGCAATATTTAGGCATACTTTTAAAAATGCTATGCAGAAAGCAAAAACTAGGAGGGTCTAAGAAGAATTAGGAATGGAAGAAAGCATTAGGGTTCAGTGCCTGTGAGGCTGGAAGCAGCGTGCTCTTGTCTGCAGTCATCCAAGAAAGGGATTGTGGAACAAGTCTGCCAGGATGTACTTAAATTGTCAGTAAGACACCACAAGGAAGTGCCAAAAAGGGAGAATGATATTTTGGATACAAGACTAAAAAAGGCTGATGAAAAATAATGTGCCAGGAAAGATGTTCAAGGTAGAGAGAGGCATTTTCATGGCAGTTCCCATGAAAAGCTGGAGTAATGATGGTGGTCATATGGTAGCCACGCAGCAGAAAAACTGGAGAGTTTGGAGGAGAAAAAGGAGAGAAAGCTTAACTTGTCCACATTCATTGTTTGCTGCTTCAGTCAATGTACATATTTAGCATTTAAGTGAGTTTCTCAAAATGCTACCTTGAAGAATTTGTGAAAGATATTTACAAAATGCGACTTGTTGGGATTAGGGAAAATGATCCCAAGAGCCTTGACTTTCACCTCTTTCTCATCTCTGTAAAGCTGACGGAATAAGTGCACTTGTAATTGAAAAGCTGTCAGGTTCCACAGGGTCTTCTTTAGATGGGCTAGAAAGCTGCTGCAGAATCAACTATCACAGCTCCTACCTCACACCAGGTCGTGACCTGCCCTTAGAAATCTAAAATTAAAAGAGTGCTTAGAAGACTTGAAAAATACCAAGGAAATTATTGTCATCAAACAAGCATTTTTAAATTTACCCTCTCATTCTCAGAATTTGAATATTTATGTCAAAATAGAGTGTGATTATTGAGTTTTAACTGAGGAACACTAGTTTGAAGTCTTCTCATTCTTTTTGTTCCGTAGTTCAGGATAGTTGTGTTCTACCCTTGTTCTTGATGCTAAATACCAGTTTTGTAGCTGATGTGTAACTCTGGACAGGATGGGGGAAATCGTGTCTTTCACCTTCACATTCTCTTTTTTCTCTTTAAACTCAAGGTCTTTGCACAGTGAGACAGGCTTTGCCACATTTCCTTTAAGTGATAAAGATTTACTTCTTTCTTCACCTGTGACTCCAGAGCAAACTCTTTTTTGCTCGTTTTTTTTCAGTGATAGTCTTTTCAAGTTTTCCTACATTTCTGGTGGGAATTCTTTTGATTTTATTGATGTTTCTGCTTGGCCTGGCATTAAAAAGAGCAGGGTTTTTTGAAAAGCAGAGTTCATATTTTCCTTATTGCTGTTTTAAAATAATCTTGTGCTTAAATTTCAAGCAGAAACAGGAGTTGTACACTGCAGTCTAATGAGAAAGGGGCTTTCTGGAGTCCGTGCACATGCATGCACCGACACAAAGAACACGCAGATGCGTGGCCCTGTTCACTGAAGTTCTTGTCTAATTTATCAGCTGCTAGGAGATTCTTAGGGTATTTATTTGAACAGCAGGCATCCAGAGCGCCCTTTTAGCTGTGAAGCCATGGATCAGTCCAGCCTTATCCTAAATGGGCAAGGACTGTTCCTGATAGAAGGAAAGCGAAGGGAGAACTGCCCGCCCTGGGGAAAGGGAAATCCATAGACAAGGGTCAAACTTTACCTGTCCAAAATTGGAAACCTCTTTTTCCAAATAAATACAACATGCAAAGTCTTTTCTGTTGTATTTTTACAACACATTCCTAGTTTGCAACTCTGACTCAGTCAGTACATGTTCTCCTGACCAAGTCTTGTTCCTTCTTCAGGTCAATATTGGCATTCTCATTGCTGTCACAAGAGTTATCTCAAGAATCAGTGCAGACAACTATAAGGTCCGTGGAGATGCCAATGCCTTCAAGTAAGTTTTTCTCATTCAAATTATATTATCACAAGTTAATACCCTCACACTAGCAATGCTGTATGTTATATCATAGAGACACACATCATGGACTTGTACTAGGAGACTGCTATCATTGACTGCTGTCATTCCTCTTTAGTAAAAAGCAAATAATGTTAAAGGTAGTGTATCATTCTCTTGAATGTTGCTAGTTAACTTGTATTTTTATGACAGCTGAATGCTACATAGAATGAAACCTATGGTTCAGTGTGAGCTTAAGTGTTTTCCTGGTTATTGCAGTCTCCAGCATTTGCTGATTGATGATTTTCCCTTTTAATAACACTTTTGTCTTCCTGCTGTATTCAAAGGTAAGTCTTACAGAGCATCATTAATCTGTTCTGCAGCATTGCAACTATTCTGCTCCTTCAGAGGATAAACCTTGTCTCTAGCCCCAGTTCAGCATCATGTTTAAGCATATGCTTATATTTAAGACTCTCTTGATGCTGCAAAGCACACAGATTTATGTTGGATGTTCTTTGTTTTGACCGTCTTGGTTGGTGGCCTCTCTGAGAGTGTATCATCTTTAAAATACCACACTAGCAAGGCCAGAGGGGTAATGTAAGTTAGGCACATGGCTACATATGAGTACACAAGGACAAATTCTGATTTTGAAAATCTATAGGATTACATATGGGTAGCTAGGAAGATAACTGAATATATTGAGTTGAGTTTAAAGTAAGACGCTGAATATTTCATTTCATATTTTGTCTCTCCTAAAGATCTTTAATCCAAATATAAGCTCAAGGAATGTGTAAATCATGTGTGTGTGTATATATATGTATATAGCTCAAGGAATACATACTTTGGGTTGAAGCAAAATGTGATGATGGTTTGTGTTTAATGTTTCTGAGTCACAGACTATTGTATGGTAAGGATTTAGTGCCACTGCTCTGAAAGGGTATCATAAAAAATAATTTTTATGCTTGGATTACTTATGTAATTTTAAAAATGCCATTAAGTTTTAAATATTGTTGACAGTTACCTAAGTGAAGTTAGTTTAGTTGTTGTATACTTATCCAACCCAAAAAGAAAAACAGTAAATAAGTCTACACAAAAATCTGTAAGATAATTACATAGTAGTGAAATTAAACGACTGCGAATTAAAATGACTGTTTTGGGTTTGGCTGAGTCCCTGTGACCTCCAGAAATACGAAGGAAATACAGAACCTTAGGAAGCAAATAACTATATATTGATAATGCCAATCTGTATGAATATTAGAATTATGAAGAGAAAGGAACAACCTCCATAAACAGACGAGGAGTTACACAGATTGCTCTACGTACAGACATTTCCTTGTATTACAAAAGATTGATTCAATACACACTGTACCCTGCACAGTAATATATATTAATTTTTTGAAAGAAAACTATATGTGGGCACCTAAGCAAACCAAATTATTAATGGTTAGTCAAGGAATAAGATGAAATCCATTTAATCAGGATTATATGTTCTTGGTCCATGTATTATCAGTGGTAGAACTCAGTTCTGTACTGACTGTGTGACTTCTTCAGACACCCTGGCTAAGAGATGCTCCTTGTGCCAAGTGATTTTTAAAATATGGGTTTAGGATTTGACCTAAAAAAAGCAATGGTGGTGGAGAATAATTATCCTCAGCAGGAAGATATATCTGGATTAATTAAATCATTAAATTATTGATTAAGCAGAAATATGCTCTTATAGAACACCTCTCCGTATGGAACTAAATTAATTCAATAAAATATAATTGAAGGTAAACAGAACATACATAATAACTCTTTTTCTGCAGATATCACTACAGGAGTGGCTCCTTAGAACAAATTGAAATGAGAAAGGCATAAATAGCTGTTCAAATCAGATCTTAGAGAGTAGGCAACACTGACTCAACATGGTGGTGAGGCACAATGAATTGGAGTTTGACGTACAAAGGATGTCATGGAGAAAGGAACCAGCCTATTGGAAAAAAGATAAATGTAAGCCCTTTATTACAACAGATTTCATTTTCTTGTCAGGAGTGTTCCTTAGATGTGTGAGAAGTTTATAGGCCTAGGGTGAGATCGCTCTGTCCAGGGTACATGGTTTTCCCAAAAAGAAGAGACAAAAAAGGGTCCTGTTCTGACAGCTACATGGGAAATGTTTTTCACAGGGAAAAGAAACAGACTTGCAACCTCTACGGGACCCTAGATCATAGAATCATATAGGTTGAAAGAGACCCTTGGGATCATCAAGTCCAACCATCAGCCCTACTCTACAAGTTCTCCCCTACACCAGATCCCTCAACACCACATCCAATCTACTCTTAAACACAGTCAGGGAGGGTGACTCCACCACCTCCCTGGGCAGCTGATTCCACTGACTGACTACTCTTTCTGTGAAAATTTTTTTCCTAAAGTCCAGCCTAAACCTACCCTGCTGCAGCTTGCAGCCATTCCCTTTTGTTCGCTAATTGCTAATCGCTAATTGCCTGTGAGAAGAGACCAGCACCCACCTCTCTACAGTGCCCTTTCAAGCAGTTGTAGAGAATGATGAGGTCTCCCCTCAGCCTCCTCTTCCTCAGACTAAACAACCCCAACTCCCTCAATCGATCCTCATAAG